>CM030328.1:165214219-165243369 GCA_002915635.3 Ambystoma mexicanum | reverse complement strand
CCTGAAACGGGTCTGGACGTAGGATCCCTGCTGGTGCAAGATGATGCAGGACAGGATCGGGACAGGATTGCACACAGGCACCTCCGCGGCGCCTGTGGCTCCTGTCCCTGTCCTGCACTGCACCACTAGCACCAGTGGAATCCCCACCTCCAGACCCGTCTCTGTCCCTTGCACGGCCTCCTCCTCCACCAAACCCCCACCAACCTGGATGACTCCGTGCCATCTTCCTCGTCGGCCCTGTGGGGTCCTCAGCTGCCCCTTCTGCTGCCGAGGAGTCCAACTCCAACCTCCGCCTCTTGGACCTCCCCCGGCAGCTGCGGCCTGGGACGCGGCACCGGACTCCTCACTCCCGACGAGATGACAACCTGGGAGGGGAGCCGGGCCTTGCGTCTCCGGCTGGTGGGATCCCCGCGCTGTGCTCCACAGCACCTTCTCCGCCCTCTTCATCAGTTGACGCTGCAGACAGGGAGAGATAGGACACAGGCATCAGGGCACTGTACAATGGACTGATACACACATGACAGTTGCACATGAGTGGCAGTGTCAAACTTCAGACATGGCATCACAATCCCAAACACATGTCATTTCAACTCGCACACATGAGCCATACCACAGCCATATCGCAACTGCCAGCACCATCCATACACATACAACAGCATGAGCAGCCAAAGGTGAGCCAGACATCACATGCAACACAGGGAGTGCACTACACATGCACACACGCACCACACTTGACATGCATGTGTACACCTCCACCAACTGTCGCAGTGTTCGAGATGGCATCCATGTCACATCTGCCAATCAGGCTTCCACATACCGTGTCACATGCATCCATGTTGCATCACTGTTGCACCCTTGTAAATACACACACATGCACATGTACACAGTGCTGATACATGCAGCTGAAAACAACATACATGCGTGACATCACGAACATGTCTACTTACATACACATTCATCCAAACATGTGTGCCCACACAACTGCATTTGGCATGCAAGCCTACACACACAAGCACCATCCATGTCTCACACATTACAGCCCTCGCATGTGTTAGCCTCACGGCCCTGTACACCCCACCCATACTGGCCCCATACAAACAGATGTGCAACCTGCACACTACTGGCACATCACCACACGCACAGCTTACAATCAGGATGCATGTACACTTACCGCTCGACTCCAGACGGGTCTGCCTCTCAAGGACCTGGACGTGGAGCGCTGGGGATATGCGTTCCAGGACCCTCATCTGTTCTTCCGACAAGTGGCCCCGGCGCCCCTTGGCATCCGCTGCCTTCAAGAGGCGCCGGGCCTTGTTCAGGGTCCTGGACCTGAAGTCCTCCCAGCGCTTCTTGACATGTTGGAAGTCGCGGACTGCCACCCCCTCCGCGTTGATGGCAGTCACGATGTCCGTCCAGATCCGGTCCGTCCTTCCTTGTCGGCGCGGGAACTTCCGAAGAGGGCATCATACTGCCCCAGGACTTGCTCCACCAGGACACCAACTTCGGTGGCACTGAAGCTGGTGCCCCTCTGCCTCTCTGGCTGGGGGTTGTCAGTGGTCACAGATGGTGTTTGCCCCGACATGACAACCCCAGAGGCAGGAGTGGGTGGGCAACTGGGTCCTGGGGCTGGGCTGTGGAGCGATGGAATCCCAGTCGGGAGTCTTCGGTTCCAGCAGGGGTGGTCACAGCAACAGCACCCCTGGCTGATGTGCAGGCAGCAAATGGCAGGGCACGTGGGCAGCAGGCAGTCAGGCAGCAGCAGATGGCAGGTGGGAGCGTGCTCGGGGCTCTGGGGGCAGTAATTGGCCTTCTGGGCAGGGCGTGGTCTTCCGTGTGCTACGCGTGGCCAGCTTGATACGGAGTGATTTGGCACGTGAAAAATCTGCACGTCAGCGTGTAATTCGAGGAAAGGCCTTTAGCGCGTAAGCGCGTCTGCACGCATACGCAATTTCATTGGACAGAAGGCCCTCAAGCGCAAGCGCCCTGTGACGTGACGCGCAGCAGGCGTGCCGGCGTTCCCGCGTGACATGGCATAGTGGATTAGCGCGCGTGGAAAAAATGCACGTCCGTGTGAATGCGTGTAATCCGAGGAAAGGGCCTATGCGCGTAAGTGACGTGACGCGCGCGGCGTTTCCCTCAGCACGGGTTAAAGGTGAGCGGGCCCAGCAGTTCGCTGTACGTGCCTTTCGTGGAGACCGACGTGTGTTGCTGCTTCCTGTTGTTTCGCGCGCCATACACAACTTCACAGCTATCACGGACGTATATCTTCTTTTGCGGGTATTTGGCACGCGTGGTATTCTGCGTATCGCACCTTTTTTGATGTCATAGTAGCCTGCGTGTCCCACGCGTACACGTTTTTCGTGTTACTGGGTGCCACCGCGTACTGCGGGAGGTTGATTCCACGCACGTAGGCTGCAGGGTTGCGTGCACGGTTTTCCAGCAGTTTTGGGGTGCCTGAGCGTTGCGTGACCCGTCACTACATCACCGGGTCACATACAGCCTTGCAGGTGCAGGGGGGCTGTTAACATCTTGCTTCCACCCCTTCCACCCAATTGCCCAGGTCAATTGTGTGTACACCTCCCATTGGCACTACTCCATCTGTGCCGGCACTACTACATCTGTGCCATGGTTGGGAGGACACCAAAGGTGAGGGGCGCCTCAGCTGGGCGTCCTCCTCGTGGCGGGCGTGGTCAGGGACGTGGCCGGGGTGACCAGGGAGTAGGGGGACTCCAGGTGTCCAGGGCAGCCGCAGAGGGGGAAGAGGCAGGGGTGCGCCACTTGAGCACGATGTCGTGCCATGTGTCGGTGCAGTCATGCCACCACCCCTTGTGGTTCCGGGAGATGCAGCTTCTGCATCTGGCACTGGCGCCCGTGTGACCCGGCAGTCCGTTCCATCGACTGCCACGGGCCCAAGGGTAGTGGTAGCTGCAGGTGCAGCTGTGGACACCGCCACCCAGGCTCAGGGTCTGCCAGCGCAGCCTGCGTTGGCACTTGAGGAGCCCTTGGAAGATTTCCAACAGGCCAGGAGGGAAACCGTAGGGGCACGCAGGGCTGCCCTGACCAAGACACATGTCCCTGGGGCAGTTATGTCATCTGCTGCCCCAAACAGCCGAGTGTTGGCAAGTGCAGGGGCAGATGCACCCAACAACACCCCGGTTGTGAGTCTGCCAACCAGGACGTTGCGGTCAATGACCCTGCCACAGCTGATGTTGCTGCGCAGGGTCCATTAGAGGGCACCCAGCTGCCACTGACACAAGTCAGGCCTTTGGTCGTCCCTCCACCTGCCACTCCCTTGGCTCAATCCACCGAACCCACTGGCCATACTGGTCAGGGCGGCATTAGCCAGCCAGGGTCTGCGCCACAATCCAAGAGGAGGAAGGTTGCACCTGCAGCACAGGCTGGGACCCCACACACAGCCACGACCTCCTGCACGTCGAGGAAGAAGCCTTTCTGCAACAGGAACTGGACTTCCTCGTGGACTACGTGCGGGGCCACAGCCGTGACATGCAGTGGGTGCCAAGAGTCAACTAGGCTGCCACGTGATACCATGGAAGCATGTTGCAGACATGTCGTGATTCGGCATGAGGTGCGCAAGATGCAAAAAGTGGGACAAATATCAAACGCAGTGCTAAGGCCTAAAGCGTGCCTCAAATTACAACTTGACTCTGGTGCACTGCCGGTGGGCCTGCACCAGAGGAGGAAGTCCTCACTACTGCATGAGTCACTCGTCTGCAAGAGTGTCATACCATCTGAATCGGTCGAAGGAGTGGGAAGATGCCGGACTTTGATGCCCAGTCCAGTGAGTGTTGATGCGTGTTTGTTGAGGATGTGTGTGTTATACTTGTGCGGATGTGTTGTGCATGATTGCAACAACATTGATGTGTACATGTTTCAGATGTGCAAAGTAATGCACATGCTTCCATGATGCATGTCATGCTATGCTGGATGGTAGACATGTGGAGCAGACGGGGACTGTCCGCATCAACACTATTGCCCACCCTACTTCACATGCTGGTTACCAGTATGCCCCTCCGGTCCATGTCCCAGCTCACATGGCCCTTCTGCATGTAGCGTGGGATCGACCTTCCTCTACAGCCCAGGCACGATGTCATAAGCATGACTGACGTGCATGTGTCCTCTGCCAGCATCGCGGGTACTCAAATGTAGCGCATGCTCCTTGCCCCTCCACCCCCCACTCTGCACCCCAAATTCACCTTTGCCAACTGGTCTGCTTCAATAATTGCCGTTGCGGTACTTCCCTGTTAATGCGTCCTGTGTTACATGCTAACTTCCCGCAACCACATCTGCCAGACATATGCTGTGTGGCACAGCCTTAGTACTGATGCAGGGTATCTCACTTGTACTGTGCAGAGGTCAGATGCCCCGCAGGAGGACATGAAGTGCCCATTCATGCTCCATGCATTGTACGTATGCCCCTATGTGTCCTTGACTGGATGATCACTGTAATACAAGTCCTGGGTTGACATACATTGCATGGCATTTCATCAGCCTTCCCATGTCTACGGTGGCCTCAGTGTACTGCGTTGCACACATGTTTAGGGTCTGACAATCTGGTGGGTCACAGGCCTCAGCCTGTTTAATGGCCAATGACTCCTGTTCCAACTGGTGTAGTGTCTTCTTCACAACGTGGTGGCCTCCAGACTTTCATCATGTATCCTGCTTACTGTCCCATCATCATTTGCAGTGTTGTCACTTGACTCACATGAAGCTGTTGATGCTAGTCAACACTGCCTGTCAATGCACAGATCTATGATCAGCCTTTTGATAACATGCTAGGCATCCATGCTTTTGCACTTGAGTGGAGGGGTGCTTTGCTTGTAGATATGCTACCCATTGAATGCACATTGCACGTGATGCCTGAAGTTGACCTTGCACTGCCTTCACATTTTCTGACACACACCATGAAGTACTTGTAGATGTAGGTAGTGAGTAACATACACATTGGCTGCACTGCATAGACCCACTTCAATGCAAACTGCCACCTTTCAACAGGTCTGATCACAGAAGCAATTCCAAGTTGACCCAGCATGCATGCCAGGTTCTATTTTGTGTGTCACATGTCTGCCTGATGTTGTTGTTGTGTTGTGTGCTTCTGACATGTGTAGTGACCTTTTTTCTCTCTATTTTTCAGATGATGATGCAATGGAGCCTGAGGATGGTGTTGTCATGCCAGGCACAGGGTTGGTATTACTACATCAACCCGGCACAAGTGGGGGTTGTGGGGTGGCAGGCCACGAAAACCCCAAGTGCTAAAGGCCATCTTGTCTCTGGCTGCCTATGAGTCCAGCCCTGATGACGACTCTGACGTCCATGTCGAGTTGGATGAGCATCAGGTCCATGTGTCAGGGGTGAGTGATTCTGATGTGGACACTCCTCTGTCCGCGACACCTCCACTGAGGGGTCAGACAGTCTTGGAACCTCTGCCCGTGGTGGATCGGGACGCAGGGTCACCCTCCACACCAGTCACTGATGTGCCTGGGACATCACGTCGACGGGGGCATGTAGTCGTGCAGCTGCGGGCGGTGCCAACATGACGAGGACACCCGGTCCTTGGGTCCCGCAGGGGTCAAGCCCAGCAACGTGCTAGCCGTGCGCAACCGCTGTATACTGAGTGGGAGCAAGACATGACTGCCAATTCAGAATGGCAGGGGGCAGCAATGGAGAACATCGCTGAGAGCATGGAGCGTGTGGCCCGATCCGTCCTCCCCCCCGCTAGGCAGGTGCTTCTCCAGCAGCAGGCGGCACGGCCCACAGCCCGCTCGCTCAGGCTGGGCATGGCGGCCTCATACAGGGCACGCCAGGCTGAAATGTCGTCTCTGCGTCAAGCAATTGCTGCTCACGCAGAGGCACACATGGAGGCCCTGAGGGAGGAGTATGCTTCCCTCAAATCCACTCTGGGTGTCCTTCTGATGTCCCAGAGGGAGCGGTCAGAGGAGAGGTTTGCACAGCTTGAGCGTACCATCTTGGCTGAGCTACAGGCTTGCCGGGAGGTGCAGCGGTTGTCCAGCCAGGCCTTGCAGGAGGAGCTCCGTGTTACAAGTGCTACCTTGCAAGAGGAAGCACGTGTATCACGGGCGGTTCTGCATGCAGAGCTACAAGTCATCGCCACACAGAACCAGGCTCACCCGTCCGGCAGACTTGCTGCTGACGAGGGGCAAGCTGCGGCTAGGCGTGGCCAGGCTACTGTGCCACGTCCTCCTTTCCAGGATGAGCCAGACTCGGACGACCATCTATCTCCCACATAGGTCAGGCTGTGCAGGCGTTGAGCCCATGGAGGTTTTTTTTTTGGCTCAGCATCATCGCATGTGGGTGTTGAGCAGCACCTTGTACCTCCCCCCTCCTGGGTGCCTCCCCCCCCGGGTCATATGTGGCCATTTAGTTAGTTAAGTTTCTGTTTGATAGTTAAATTAATTAGGTAATGTAGGTTTTTCATAGTTAGTGTAATTAGATAATATAGTTTGAAATTGCTTGTCTATTGTGCTTTCATGTGACAGTGTGGTGCTTTGTGGCTTTTGAAAGCATCCACTGTCTGTTCCAGCTGGGCCCTTCAGGCTTGTCTTGTGTATGTGTTTGCTGCTTGGGGTCCTTGACTCACATATGCCACTCCTGCTTTCCTTATCCATAGGCTCGCAAGCATGGTTCGGTGTAACAGCCTATTACACAAGGGCTTTGGACTGTCATATCTGTGGCATGTCTGCTGCTGTGTGACTTGTGTTAACACCCCTAGTGGGGATGATTGGGGTGTTATTGACCACTGTTCTGCTTTTGCTAGATGGGGTGTTTCATGATTCATGTGTACATTCATTGCTATGCATTGTGTAGTATGTTTCTTATCTTTACTGTACATGTGCTTGTTGCAATTCATGCCATAGATAGTGTGTTCCACACTTTGGCTGTGAAAGACGGACTGATGGTGTAATTTCTGATGTACGTCTCTGACATGGTCTAGTGATGTGATGCCTGAAGAGACACACACAGATGAATCTAATGCATTAATCATGTGTTTCATGCCCTTTCTGCAGAGGGATGAGCCTCCAGACCACCTTTGCCAGCAGACATGGGCCATTGGACGTCTGGAATCTGGACACGTTTGGTGGTGCCCACATGCACATGTGTGCGCAAGCAGGGGCACAGGGATTGCAATCATACATCCTAAAACTTCTGACGTGTTTCAAGGGACTCCAGGCAAGGTGAGCAGCACAGGGGGGCCACAACACAGCAAACCTTCCACCAGGCCAGTTGCACATGCATGCTTAGTAGCAGCACTGAGGGTGAGCTTGGACGAATATTGGTGTTGAAGCGCACAATACAGCTCAGATGTGTTGGTGGACTCATGGCTAGTTGATTGTAAGGTTGGCTGGGGCACCTGCAGGGGCAGTGGCACATACCCTCCGGTCCACCATGGTCCATTGAGGCACTTGTTTCACCCATGTAGCGTTCCGAGACATGGAAAGAAGCAGCTCACAGGGACAGACAGCAAGGGACAGACTCGTGTGCAGTGCATTTCATTTCCATGTAGAATTTGAAACATGCACTGCCTACTTTATTTCGGTCATGGTGGAACACGACTTGTTCGGAAGTCATACCTTGCTATATGCGTCTGTCTGCTTACCCAGGGAACATTGCATGTTGTGTGAATCGTGACACATTGGTGTTCCATTTGTAACGCACCCACCGGCACCTGACTTACTGCATTAACTGTGTATGAACCATCACAGGGGTAATGTTACGTATGGGTACGAAGCATCCACACCAGATTGTCTGTTTGTAGAGTAGTTTGTTACTTTTGGGGCATATTTGGTGGTGTGTTTGTGTGTTATGGGTACGCACAGATTTTTAACTGTGGCTCTCTTTGCAGCATTGAAGTGCTCCTGTTACCGGACCTGAGAGTGCGCAGGCAGGAGGCCAGCACTCATCCCAGAGATAAGTTTCTCTTTGACTTCCATTTCAGAGAATTGCTGCTATGTGCATGATGAACAAGTTTGGTATGATTGTGTATGTGTTAATGTGAGTACTACATTTTTGGGCATTCCCTACTTCCCCTGTCAATCCTACTCCCCTCACCTGCCCCTCATTCCGGTTATCCAGTATGCCAACACCTGTCCCGACTGCATATACCTGACGCTCCTTCCCCACCAGGGTCTCAGAGGTCTGTGTGAGTTTGACCTTGCAGCCACCCAGACCACGGTGGGGGTGGTTGGTTCGTGCCACTCCTGCGCCTGTACACGGGAGCAGTGACAGTACACATCCGTTTGTGGTGCATCATTCTATGTTATGTACCACACATGGTACACATCCTGTTGTGACATTGTTTTACTGTGCTACCTTGGTTGTTACGTCATTGTGGTAGTACTTGGCCTTTGTGAGGTACTGCTACTTCAAGTCATCTACTGGAGGCTGTTCTGGTTAGTTTAACTGCCTGCAGGCTTTTTGCTTGGCTTCTGTGTTGGCCTGCTTTGAGTTCTCTTGGATGTAGGGTTTTTGCAAATCAAGCTGGACTCTGAGGGTGCAGGCAACCTTTTACACACAAGGTGGGAGATGGTGACAAAGGGGAAGGGTGATCCTGTGGCCAGGTGAAATTCAAGGATGAAGGCTCCATAACCCCAGTGCAGTTGTTCAGTGGGTCATGGTGATTTGTGAGGGAGGGGGGTGCTTTGTTGGTGATAGTTGCCTTGCCCTGCAGTGTGATGGGCACCCTGACATTGTAATTGTGGTATCCTATGTACATGATGGGTTCTGCTGATCAATGCCTGTTCATGTGTTGTGTTTATCTTTCAGGTGTAAGGGGATAGTTGTGGTTTGACATGCTGGGGTGTACACATGGTGAATGTTCACATGTGATGTGTAGAGGACACTGATGGTCACTTGATTGCACATGCTTATGTTGAGTACATGTCCCTACTGACCCACACACTCGCACTATAATGCACTACATGTACAACCACCCTTCAATGTCCATGTGTACACTCTGTTTTCCTTCTGGTGCCCACTGTGTCCCTGCAGCACATGTCCTATGACCAATTGTGGATCCTGTACATGCCTAATTTGCTTTTTGATGTGGTTTGTCGCTTAGATGTGATGCTCAGGGTGTGCATCACACGCAATGGCTGTTAACTGTGCTATGCACTGAGCAGTGTGTTGCAGGAGGTAGACACGGCACACAGAAGCTGCAGTGTTGATTTTTCAATGCACAATGTGCATGTAGACAGGCATTCATTGTTATGTTACAACTACGACTTTTGGAATGCATTTGGGTATGACTTATTTTGGGTGGGAGGTTGTTGGTCAGTCATTTCATCTGATTCCATGTCAGGCATCATTGTCTGATGCCAATTTACATTTTTCACATGGCAATGTGTACCTTATTGTTACTGTGTTGGTGTATGGCTATTGCTTGCCATGTCATATTGTGGTTTGGGAGGGCTTGAGTGACATACCAGTGATAATCATGGCCTGTTTTGCAGGTGTGTGTGATTCACACCTTGCATGTGTGCCTTTTGGTCACACAGGATTGCTTGTGTTTAAGTAGCTAAGGATGCACACAATGTGGTACTTCCATGGCAACAATCTCAGGGTGGTAAGGTTGTGACAGTTTACTGTCTCTTTGTCATCATCGATTGTCACCTGGTATGTGCCAAGCCTGTGTGCACTCCGCAGGGGTTGGAGTTTAGGTGAAAAGTATGTCCATAAACTGGGTCCGGGCTTCCTCTCCACGTGTCCTATCCCCACCCATGGGCAGCGCCTGTGCCTGTGGTTGGGGATGTGGGGGCACCACCATGTCCACCGGTATGCCCTGCCGTGTTGCAACATTGTGCAGGACACATGCTGCCACAATGATCCTGCACACTACTTAGGGTGCATATAATAGCTGCCCGCCAGAGCGGTCAAGGGAGCGGAAGCGTGACTTGAGCACTCCAAATGTGTGCTCCACTATGACCCTGGTTGCAATATGGGCCATGTTGTATCTTACCTGGGGTGGTGTGGTGGGGTTCCGGATTGGCGTCATCATGTGGTTGCTCAGAGGGTAAGCACTGTCCCCTGGAGAGGTGATAATGGTTGTGATTATTGGGGTTTGTGTATTTGTGTGTGTGTGTGTGACATGCATGCATGTGCAAGGGCATTTAAACTCACCTAGGGGCCATGTGTCGCCATGCTGCCCAGCTTCCAGGGCCCGGCTCAGGGCGGACATTCTGTATATGAAACTGTCATGGGTGGAGCCAGGGTAGTTTGCATAGACAGAGGTGATGATTCCCTTTGCATTGCATACCATCTGTACATTGATGGAATGCCAGTGCTTGCGGTTTCAGTAGATGTGCTCAGTGGCCCTAGGTGGACGTAGGGCCACATGGGTGCAATATATGGCACCGAGCACTTTGGGGAAGTGTGCCACCCTGTAAAAGTCCAGGACAACGGGGCTCCAAGGGGCTCAATGTTTGGGAGCAAAGGGTGGGGGATGTAAGGTCATCTTCCCACTCTCTGACCAGGTCTAGGATGATACGGGGTGGAAACCTATACCTGCCGTAGACCTGGTCGTCAGGCATCCCAAAAAGGCTTGTCCGTGGTGAAAAAATGCGTGCCCTGGCTATTCTCCTCCTCCTGCGGTGTCCCACGATCAGTGCTGCGACAAATGGGGCATTCATCGTAGCTGTATATACGTGTTTGTTGTTTGCGCGCACTTTTATACTGTGCGCGGGACGCTTCCGCCTGCCTTCGTGTGGCGGACGCGTTCACGCCTGTCTGCGTCTTTTGCCGTGTGCGGGTTTCCCGTATTCGAATCCATGAATACGGGTTGTTCGCGTGCGTGTGGGCATTCCGTGTAGTTCCCTGCAGTACTTCCCCAGTTACGCCTTCTTTTTCACAAGTTATTCCCCATTCCGCGTGTTACGCCCACTGTTCCACCTACTTTTGTTGTGTGCGCTGCGCTATGTGCGCTTTTGCTGTGTGCGTAGCGCATGCCGTTTGATGACGTGTGTGCCCGCGTGTGACATGCACCGATTTGGCGCACAACCAGTGGGAAACAAGTGCAGCGCCTTCCTTGAATCGCACGCGTGCGCTTGCTTTCTCACGCTTGCGCCACCTTGCGCCTGCTTGCGCTGGGATTTTCGACGCACGTTTGTTCCATGAATTGGCCCCATAATGTTTTATGTATCAAGTTGTTAAAATGTTCAGCGCTTTGGTGTAAGGCATAATATAAACAAAAATAAATACAAATATAAATACAAATACAAAAAGAGGAATACAGAGTACCCAGCAAATGTCCTGTGATTGCAGAGCGTTTTGGGCATTCACAGTGATAATGCCTCATGCTACCTTCGCTCAATGCACTCATTTGTGTATTTTAAATCTGCAGTATTAAACCTATAATGTTGCCGTCAACCGTGCATTCAAATTGTCATCTTTATCTTTCTGCTTAATACTGCTGCTGAGAGAGTCTGCAGTAGTGTTTAGTAGGTGGACTGTGTAATATGTCCAGTTGGGGCAATATGGCATGAAATAAAACAATGGGAAAAAAACACCTGTTGCAATGGACTCTGCATTCATAAGTGACACCAACTGTTTGATTGATGATGTATCAGGGTGATGGTGTGTAATCTGTGTCTCTACATATGTTCTGGACTTCAACTCCCATGATCCTCACCTTGGACTCTGCTGAATAAGACTAATGAGAATTGTAGCAAAAAACATCTGGATAGCCAAAGATTGCAGACCTCTGTTCCAGGTCGTTGGAGCCGCGTGCAGAAGCTGTTTACCAACTCTTTCCTGGAGAGAGCACATCCTTTGGGAGAATGGGAACACATGTTGAAAACCCGCACAGGTTGCAAATGAAGATTTGCACGTCATTTATTTTAGACAAAAATGTCTGCATTGTCAGACTCGGCTGGTGGACATTCCAATGCATATAATGGCAATTTTATTTACTTCTGACCGTTTCAGGACTCAGCCAAACCCCTTGGCACCATCACAACTGGGATCTTTTGTTTTTCTTTGTCTTGTGATATGGGAAAGCAAGGTGTGTATTTCCTCAAGTACATTTCTGGCAACTCTTTCATCAGATGATCCTTTCAAATGATTTTATAAAAACAGTCTCTAAATTACATTTTCATTTCCATCTATATAATAATATGAGTGCATTGACTGAGTATTGGTGGCAACATCTGTTGTTTCATCAGCCTGGATTGTGTGATGAATCTGACAATTTCATCACTGCATCCCCCAGGGAAACTTTCTTTCCCGTATGGCCAAGGAATAGAAGCTGCTACCTGATCCAGACCCTGGGCGTGGCTGTGTTAGGGAGAATTCTCTGTTTAGGCCGAATTTCCTAACCTAGTGAGTCCCCCAGCGGCTTTGCTGGATTCCTGGAGTTGTTTTTTTTCCATCCTCCCACTCTTGGACATGAATGTGGTTAATTCCTTTGAATGTCAATGTGTTCTATGGGCTATGGGGTCTTTTACTCCATAGGGTCTCATATGTTTTGCGATGTGTGTTACACCGCACCCTCCGTGCCGTAACACTGGGGTGTCCTAGAGGACCCCCACCATAGACTCCATACCCTGGGACTGACTACTGTCTCCCAGGGCATGTAAAGTCACCATTGGCTTTACTAGACCTAAATTTACTAACAGAACTAGTACAAACCATCCTATTGTGGACGTACTGGTAGGGGTAATTCGATTACCCCTGGGTCTGTTGTTCGAGGGGGCACTGTCCCGTCCCCCCTCGTCGAGTTTTGGCTGGTGGCAGTGGAAACTACTTGTTATATTCGACCCCGAATATAATTCTATGGGATTCTTCCCATTGTTGGGGACTAATACTTTTTCCCATTAGTCTCTAACATACCGCCGGTTTATTTGTCTTAAATAAATCTATCAGTTGGTATTTTCTGCCAGAACTCGGTTTTTAAAATGGCGTCTGTGTTCGCCTCTGTAACTCCGAACCAAAAGATTGAGCCCTTTGTTCCACTTTTGGCGGGCTTCTGCACAGAGGCACTCCAAAGTGGTGCCATTCTGTCTGGGTACCACAGGGGGTGTGGGAGGGGGTTTAGGCACCCTGGACTGAGTTGCCTTGCCAACTCAAGTCGCACTCTGGTGTGATTGGCCCAAGTGGTGAGCCACCCCGCTCACCACGTAGCGTGTTTTGATTGACAGCTAGGCTGAATGAATGGGGGTTTTCTGCATAAAAGCAGGGCTTTTGGGACTGGATCTTCAGAAGTCGCCACAGGACCTAAGAATCCGAGGGTAAAGCTGAGCCGACCTGCAACGACGACACCTCCGGTGGAGCCCTGCTGAACCGACTCACCACTTCCCGGTGACAGATGAGATCTCCCCGCCGGAGAGTCTTCTTCCCCTGACTGGTGGGCACAACCAGTCCCCTTTGCTTTTTCTTCGTTCCAGGACGTAGTGGTCGAATTGCCCGTGCTGAGCACCCCGGTAACCGGATAGCCACTAACAACTGTACCGCGAACAAAAGGTGGTGCCTTGTGACGGAGCACTCCGCGGCTGGTCTCTTCCCTGGTGGTGCAACGATCTTCAACTTTCCTTCGACGACGAGAGCATCTCATCTCTTGGCAAAGCCCCGACGTGCATCCACCACCAGGAACAACTGCCCCCGCCGGAGCTGTCTATCCACATACAAGGTACCGTGTCCGCCTGGCTTCCCTTGTGACGGTTAGCATGAGGTGTCTTAATCCTTGCCTCTCCATTGGGTCGCCTCCAAGCCTTCTTAACTTTCTGTTCTGAACTGGTCCAATCTTTCTGTGACAATTTGCAACAAAGACTCGAAGTGCATTTCCATTGTGATACTTTCTGGGACATAGCGCCTTGCCTCTCTCCGAGTGTGCCTGGCCTCTTAACTTTGTGATCTACAGTAGATCCTGCCTTACTTGCCTTGCATTGTTTTGTAAAAGTGTTGGTACCGAGTTGGTTTCATACCCTGCCTTTTCTCTCCCCTCCTAATGAATATTAGAGTGCCATCTAGGTTAAAGCATTCACCTCTGTCTGCAAATAAGTGGTGCCGGTGAACCTAGACTTGTTGACATATTGTTAGAGGATTGAGATACTTATAGTAATTGTAATTGAAGTTGTTTGCCGTATTAGTGCCAGAGTGTTTTCCATAGATGTGTTGTTATAAATAAATACCTATATATCTTTACACCCAAGCTCTGTTCCGGGTCTGCTTGTTCTACTGTGTAAATTGCCCTATTTTGTATACTCCACATACTGCCTAACTTTTCTTGAGAGAAGTCTGACTGCTCAGCCACAGCTACCAGGTGAATCTGTGTGGTACAGATGGCTACCAAGTGGGTTTACTGCCAAACACCTGTAGGCCTAAATCTTTTGCAGTGGTCCCAGAGGGAACTGCACAGGTTTCCGCTTAACAGGCTGCCTGAGGGAGGACCATATGGGGGAAGACAAATCATGTGGGAGGGAAGAAACTCACTGGCAGGAACATGATATCCCCCTTTCCACTCAGGGTATAACACTAACCCCTTCACTTCCCAAACCTGTATGGCATGTTCTGACATAGGTCCAGGCCATCCACTTTTCACTGACATCATGGCTCTTTCTTGCACTTTTTGCAAAACACCTGAGATAAGGAACAGCACAGAGTAATGCAGAGCACTAAAACTGCAGAGCTAGAGATGTACTCTAGTCGTTGATATATCTTATAGGTGCTGGGAAAGGAAGCGAGGAAGAAGTCGGATGCAGAAGGGGATAGCAGAACTCTTACAGGCACAGTCACGAGAGGTTCTGAGGTTGAATGTAGGCCTCACAGAGCCCTTCAGGAAGAGACAATGTGGAGAGGAGGCCAAGGCAGAGAAAGTACCACGAGCAGATGTTACGCCAGCAGAACGATATGGTGCCCTGCTGGAGAAACCAAATACTGTGGAGAATGCAAAAGCAGCCAAAAGACACCAGTGAGCCCCGAGAGGGGAGGTGGGACACCCAGGTGCTTCACAGCATATACCACATTCTGAGGAAAGACAGAGAAAGTCACAGGGCAAACCCGAGCAAGGGAGCTGGGACGCCAAGAGCGTAATGGAGTGAAACGGATGAAAGGGGGTCGAAGACCCATTGGCTGAATGAGTCAAACTATTACATGTGGCAGAAGCCCTGGCAGGAGAGTATAAAAGGCAACCTGTTGCAAGTCTGGGACTCACACTCAACTACAAATGAACATTGTGAAAGTCCTGGCAGGAGAGTATACCAGGCAATGTGATTTTGAACCTGGGACCCGCACCCACTTGCGAATAAAGTATAAGATATAAGCAAGATAACCCCTTGAATGAGTGAAATCCAGGGGAAAGGATATTACCCTGTGAACTGGATAATTGCCTATTGTGAGAAATAGAATTGTGATTGTGAACTGTAAAGAAACTGAGAAACTCAGGGGAAGGGAGCTCCCTCCTGATAATTCGGGAACCTTGTGGAACTTTGATTATTTTTGGTATACCTTTTGGAACTTTTCATTGGAACAATTGAAGGTCTATATCACTTTGCACCTTATTTTGATTTTCGCATGTAAGGGTCTGCTTAGGATTTCGGACACAGGACAGAGAACACTTCATTTTTGGACATTCTGACACTGGCATCCTTTTATTTCTTTGAGTCAAGGAAACCCCTCACAGCGTTTGGGCGAGATAGGTCTCTATCCAACCCATATTTTCTTTTAATAAAAGTCAATAGCAATCATCATAATGCCCCTGTGTCCGACTCTAACTTCTGATTCCTTACACATGGCATCAAGAGTGGGATACAGTTCGGTTGATACAATCTGGGGAGCCCTAATATTTGAGAAAATTAGTGAGCAAGCACCATCCGCCCATCTGTAGCCACTAAAGAATCCACTGGCTTTGATTTTTCCAGTAGCCATGAGGAGGTCTTGCAATACGAAGACCGGTCATTCATTTCTTCCGATGTAGTCCTAGTACCCGCATCAGGAACATATGTAAGGCTGGTTTCTAAATTTGGACTGGCCTGGCAGTTCGGCCTGGACATTATGACTGGGGTAATAGATTGTGACTTTAGGGGTGATGTAAAAATCCTGATAAAAAACAACAGTAAAATTCCCTACCACATTAAGATGGGAGAGAAAGTGCCACAGGGATATTAGAGAAGACCCTTTACCCAAACTGGTCGAAGTTACCAAGATAGACAAGAACCAAAGGGGAGAGAAAGGCTTTGGGGAGGCAGACAAAGACCCCTTAGTTCCACCAGAGGTCTTACAGTTAAAACCTACGGAAGAGGAAGCAGAAATCATCCCAGACTTAGCGTTGGCCCAATGTAATGATTCTATGTTAGCCAAATCCTTCCTGCATACCAACTTAGAGGAAGAGGGGAGAAAGATGGAGGGTCCTTTCTTCTTTATTAGGCATGGTTTGCTCTACAGATGAGACATCAATTCAGAGGGCATGCCTAGGTCTCAGATTGTGGTCCCCAAAAGTCACAGAAGAATGGTTTTAGCTATCACCCATTATCATCTAACAGGTGGCCGTTTAGGAACTGCCAAAACACAGGGGCAGGTAATAAACCAATTGTATTGGCCCAGTGTTTACACCGACATCAAAAATGTTGTTCATACCTTTGCCTTTTGCCAGAAGACTAGAACACATATCCCCTGCCCGGCCCCACTCCAACCTTTACCCATTATTGACATACCCTTCTCCCGTATAGGTATGGATATAGTGGTACCTCTTGTGTCATCTAAACAACAGAAACGGTACATCTTGGTAATTTTAGATTACGCCACCCGATACCCCAAGGCCTTCCCTTTAAGAAACAACACCTCCCAGCAAAAACTAAAATGTTTGATACCTTTTTCTCTAGAGTTGGTTTCCCTTAGGAGATCCTCAGGGATCAAGGGACCACCTTCATGAGTAAGCTAATAGTGGAGGTGAAAGTCCTGTAAATCAAAATGCTTCAAACCTCAGTATACCATCCACAGAGTGATGAATTTGTTGAGCGTTTTAACAAAACCCTGAAGAGTGCTCTAAGGAAGTTGGTGGCAGCAAGATGGATACATCTGGAATTTTATTATAGCCTGGGCTATTTTTACCATCCATAACACCCCCCCAATTCTCCCTAGCTTCTCGAATTCTGAACTTTTATACACACACTGGACTACCTTTTACACCCAAGCCCATCTATACTTTTCGTGCCTGTCAAGAATTACATTTGAGATATTTTGTTCAAAGCAACCAGCTGATTAAGCTTCTTTAAGAAGAATCAATGCATGGAGACATCAGGATTGCATGTTCTGCTTCCACTAGCTTTGAGACACCCATCAAGATCATCCATTCTGACCCATTGCTGACAGTACATGTCATGCTATTGAGCATCCCTCTGTTTGTCTTTACACACAATGGTGCTTGAGTGGCATTAAGCCGGAGGCTTCTTCCAACTGTGGTTGAAGCCCACATGGAAGCAACAACAAGACATGCATAACATGCATGATGAAGTTGAGCCCCATAACAAAGACTTAGGTGTGAACTAGTTTATCAGTTACCAGACATCCCAGTGTAAAGACCGGAGGGGGGGTCTGCACTTCAGCTCTCTATATGGTAGAGGGGAGGCCCAGAGACTCCTGCCAAGATTCTCTATTACGGTAGCAATGGACGAGCAATCAAGGCCTAGCTTCTCGAGAGGTGATGCAAGCTGGTTTTTAAGTACAGTGTAGTCCCCAAGCACCCACGAAGGAATGTCCACACACTGTATCGGTTAAAACAGAATATTTATATAATTAATATTCAAGGTCACATGCACAATCACGATAACTCACTTTGTACTCCGAAAATCAACAATGGTAAATATGTACAATTCTAAAGTGGTACCACAAACGTTATTAGATCTCCTTAAAGTGCATACGGTCAGAATGACACACAGATCAAAACAAAGAGGAAACTAGCAGTAGAGAGAGGAAGGAAAGCAAGATGGTTGAGCAATAGGCAGAATACTGGTAACTACCGTTAAACACAGCTCTGTGTGGAGATCCCCTCACCTGGGCAACCTGTAGGAGAACGATACAAGCCCAGTCCATATATTGTTCTTACTAGACTTTCCAATAGTTCTGCAACCCCAAAGTACGTGGCGTTGTAGCGTTCCTCGTCAGGGAAATTGACAACCCTTCTTGGGTGTCCTCCCTTTCAGGCAGGAGTCACGGGTCATCGAACGTCCGACGGAGAACAGGTCGAGCTACGACAGTGAAGTGGCCGCGTCGTTCCTAGCGGTGTGTCATGATGCCTACCCCCGGGCATCCGGATCGAGTCCATCAGCCCCGGGAGCAGGCATCCAGATACTCATTAAAACCCCAACAGCCCCGGCTGGGGGCTGTTTGGATTCAGTCCTGGAGCCTTAGGCACCAGGCTCATCATAGGAATCAGTCCTGGAGCAATAGGCGCCAAGCTCATAGACTTTACTTACCTTATGCAGACCATGCTGCAAATGAGTCCAAGGCAACGTGAGGCCTGGATGGGACTATTTTATTACAGGGACTATTTTTTACTCGGGTGTGGTTCTGGGGAACTTCTTACCTGGGACTACTTTGCAGGCTATTTAAACCACGCCCGAACAGCAGCTCATGCTTCGTGTTATTCTGCATCCAGGAGCGTAACGCTCACCGTGTCTGCAAGTCAGCATCCAGTCTTCTGCCACGCCCGCCTCGAATCCGGAGCTCCTAGACAAAAGGAAAAGAAAGGAGAAGAGGTTAGATCACGGACATTATTTGATTCCTTACCTGATTCCGGACCCAGCACATCTCCGAGCCTGGAAAGGACATTATTTCAGCACGCGTCGCTTCGTCAGCAGCAGCGCCGCGTTATACTCACCAGTCCACCGCATCTTTCTTACTCGGCGCTGCCTCCATCATTTTCTTCGTCGAAACCCAGCACCTGGGGGAAAAAAAAAGGAATAACAAGGTGAGACGAGAAAACTGACAAAGATAATCTCTTTGCCACCATAGGCTTACCTGCTTTACCACCGGAGGTATTATCCTTTAATTTGCCGGATCTTTCTATGCCGTACCTATAAAGGGAGAGAAAACAGCAAGTTAAACTCATGCAACTTTTACCGGACAGTGTTTGGTAATACAGACTCTTACCTGAACGCCATCAGCTGCCTCCAGGCAATATTCTTTTGGACCCAGCTGCAACCTAATGAGGGAATGGAACAAGAGTGAACATCGGACATATTGAACTCTTTGAATTTTATAGACACTGGAGTCAATATTCCTCTGGAACTCCTCCAGTACCTTCAAACCAGTGAAGTAACTGGTATCTACGCGCCCCTGCATGCCATGCAGGATGGAGAGCTCATCATTTAAAAACATAAGGTGAGGTTACCAAGAGGGGATATCGGAGGTGATTAGTGGGGAGAATGAGAACAGTTGGGGGGGGGGCATCACTAAAGTCCACGGGTGGCTAAATCCCTTTCTCCACTTGCAGGAGAATACTTCTACGAGTCCAGCAGACAAGATTAGGCGGGCCAGTCCAGACTGTCATCTCTTCACCACGCATCACGTTGGTGGGGACTGCAGCTGTCCGGGTCCGATCAACGCCCCTGTAGGAACCAGGTGAGCGTAACACAGTGCTCGTTGACGGGGAAGTGTAAACGTCCGGCCAGGAAGAGGCGTGCAGGGCACCTCGGTGTTGATAGTTCTGGACCGCAAAGAGTTGGAGAACTGTGGCCCAGCTAGGGCGTCGAGTCGTCGGCGTCTCTGGGGTCTTTGGGTGGTGGGAAACCCACCGGTGGATGCTCCTCGGCGCGTCGACAGTCAGGCCTTCTCCAGCAGGATACGGCGGCGACAATGCGGACGAGAGCGTCCTTGGATCAATGAAGTTCTTAGGAAACGGGAGCATGGAGGCTCTAGTCGGCGACGGCGGTCGGCGACAGTGGCGGACAACAGTCCGGGCGCTTCTCTTTGGAGTTCCGCAGCTGTCCCCGTATCGGGTCGGCAGCCTGTCGAAGGTCTGTCTACCAGGGAGCCTAAGCAAAGACCAGCTGTGCACGATGGTCCCTCGTAGCTCGGGAAGAGGGCACCTTACCAGGTCCTCTCTGGGTCAGTTCTTGAAGCACAGCAGCTTTCAGATTGTGAAGGAGAGCAACAGCAATTCTTCTTGTCCAGCAGGGCTTCAGGATCAAGCTTCAGTTACTCCAGTTACTCGTCGTAGTGGACTTCAGCTTCTGAACACGATTCCTAGCAGTGAGAGGTCCCCAGATATACTGTTGATCTCCCATTCATTCCGCTGGGTCACACTCAAGCATCCAATCACGACTACGGGCATTCATGCAGGCAGGCAGCCAATCAGGCGCACAAGGTATTCAGGCCATTCACTTCTCTCCAGACAATCACAACAAGTTATGTGTATTGGGACAAGTACCGTGTCATTCAATATTCCAAGCTGCATTCAAACCTGTTTCGGGCAGGGCTGTCTCAACCATTGTGTCAAACACCAGATACTATACAGCTACAACATAGAATGTATATTCGTCACAAAATCCATTCACCCAGATCCCACCCACAGGCGGACCCAAAACATACGGTCATTGAGAAGGCTCCAGCCAGTCTGGTCGGCACTTCCCCACACTACCATATATGGAACTTCCACCCAACAGCCAGTCAGGGGGAAGGGACAGAGGCAGGGCTTCCCGGGACCTCCGGAAGATCAAGGTAAAAGGTGATGGAAGGCAAGAGGCCTTGGGGGCCATTTTGTCTCCATCAGGAATCTACCGATTCCAATGACAGGGCCTGGGCATTCTAAAATGGAGGACGCTCAGGGCACCAGTCATTTCAGCATGGAGCTGCCACAAGCCCGTACCCTGCTCTGTGGGTCACACACAGGTGCCCAAAAACATACACTAGGGGCAAAGAGTTGTACCCCTACCCATGGGTGCCATAAGTGTATCCCACGGGTCTGTTCACCAAACCAAAGGAGAGAGAGTTTCACCGCCAGGAGTCCCACATGAACTCCTGCGCGGAAAAGATGACAGGACACTTGATAAAAAGCAGTAAAGGACAAGGACACAGAGGCCCTGTCCCTCCGATGCATTTCCAGCATCACACCCAGCTACTTTGACTCCATGGACTTTATCATTGGACCTAGGGACTGGTTGAGACCCCTTTCCTGCAATACTCAAGACATTTAAATGAACTATTGTGTGACTTTTTTCATTATTTCCCCTATTTCCCCGTCTACAGTAAAATTTCTAGAACGTTCAGCTTACATATGTGTATTTATGTATTACATGGCCACAGTAGTGGCCATGTAGTTATGGATAAGTTGCTGTTTCCATAGGAAGAGCACTTTTTGGGCGGCTTATAACTTCACTCCCCCTGGACGAATCCTCACCAAACTTTGCAAAAAAAGTATATGGCCCACTCTGAATGTTTTTGGTGAGGATTCGTCCAGGGGGGGGGAAAGTTATAGGGGGTTTCCCAAAATTTCTTTTTTTCCCATAGACTGAATGGGAAAAATGTTTTGCTCGCGCCTATGGATTTTCACCAAATTTGGACCAGGAGCAGCGGCTTGGTCCCGAAAGTGGGCTTTTGCAAATTTGGTGAAAATCCGTCCAGTAGGTTTTAAAAAAATGACCAAAAAGTAGGTAAAAAAGAATTTGTGATATCTGTGTTCACTTCACAACACTTCCCTGTTCGCTCCGCGGACAGGACAGGGATTGGGCAAGCGGGTTGCATCATGTCCGCGGACATCTGATGTGCTTTCTCATTGGCTGCACTGCAGCGTGCAGTGCGTCGTATTTTCAAGACGCCCGCCATCTTTGTTTGCGGTTTGTGGTGAGAGCCCGGATAGTAAGTGTCTTCCTTCCGTTCCCCCCACCCCCGCTCATGCCCGTGTCTTCCTCCCGTTCCCCCACCCCCGCTCATGTCCGTGTCCCCCTCCTGTCCTCCCCACCCCCACCCCCGTGTATCCCCTGTTCCTCCAGCCCCGCTCACGCCATCGGCACACGGTGGCCTGCGGAGGGCCGAGGAGTGGGATCTGCCGCCTGCACAGTTAGCTCATCCCCCGTGTCTCTCCCTTCCCTTCCACCCCCGCTCATGCCCTGTGTGTCTCTCGCCTTCCCCACCACCCCGCTCATCCCTGTGTCTTCTCCCCTTCCCCCACCCCCGCTCATGCCCGTGTCTCCTCTCCCTTCCCCCACCCTCCGCTCATCCCCGTGTCTCCCTCACGATCCCCCACCCCTGCTCATGCCCGTGTCTGCCCTGTCCCCCCCACCCCCGCTCATGCCCTGTGTGTCTCTCCCTTCCCCCACCCCCCGCTCATGCCCCATGTGTTTTTCCCTCCCCCCACCCCCGCTCATGCCCCGTGTGTCTCCCCCCCCCCACCTCCCGCTCATGCCCCGTGTGTCTCCCCTCCCCCCATCCCCCGCTCGCACCCCGTGTGTCTCCCCCTCCCCTCCAACTCCCGCTCATGCCCATGTGTCTCTCACATCCCCCCACTCCCCGCTCATGCCCCGTGTGTCTCTCCCTCCCCCCGCTCATGCCCCGTGTGTCTCTCCACTTCCACTCACACCCGCTCATGCCCCGTGTGTCTCTCCCTCCCACCTCACCCCCCGCTCATGGCCCCGTGTCTCTCCCCTTCCCCCCACCCCGCTCATGCCCCGTGTGTCTCTCCCCTGTCCCCCACCCCCGCTCATGCCCCGTGTGTCTCTCCCCTTCCCCCGACCCCTGCTCATGCCCGTGTGTCTTTCCCCTTCCCCCACCCCCGCTCATGCCCCGTGAGTCTCTCCCCTCCCCCCACCCCCCGCACTATGCCCCGTGTCTGTCTCCCCTCCCCCCACCCCCCACTCATGCCCATGTGTCTCTCCCTCCCCTCACCCCCAGTCATGCCCCGTGTGTCTCTCTCCTCCCCCCACTCCCCAGCTCATGCCCCGTGTCTCCCTTCTTCCCCCCACCCCGCTCATGCACCGTGTCTCCCTTCTTCTCCCCATTCCCCGCTCATGCCCGTGTCTCTTCTCCCTCCCACCACCCGCTCATGCCCCGTGTTCTCCCTGTTTCCCCCACCCCCGCTCATCCCCGTGTCTCCCTCTTCCCCCACCCCCGCTCAGCCCTGTGTCTCCCTTCTTCCCACCCCCGCTCATGCCCCGTGTCTCCCTTCTTCCCCCACCCCCTGCTCATGCCCGTGCCTCCTTCTTCCCCCCGCCCCCGCTCATGCCCCGTGTCTGCCCTGTTCCCCCACACCCCTCATGCCCCGTGTCTCCCTTCTTCCCCCCACCCCCTGCTCATGCCCCGTGCCTCCCTTCTTCCTCCCCCGCCCCCGCTCATGCCCCGTGTGTCTCTCCCCTCCCCCACCCCCTGCTCATGGCCCGTGTGTCTCTCCCCTTGCCCCCACCCCCCGCTCATGCCCCGTGTGTCTGTCCCTCCTACCCACCCCCGCTCATGCCCCGTGTGTTCCCTTCCCCCCCGCCCCCCCTCATGCCCCGTATGTCTCTCCCCTTTCCCGCCACCCCCACTCATGCCACGTGTGTCTCTCCACTCCCCCACGCCCCGCTCATGCCCCGTGTCTCTCCCTCCCCCTCACCCCCCGCTCATGGCCGCTGTGTCCTCCCCTCCCCCACTCCTCGCTCATGGCCCGTGTGTCTCTCCCCTTCCCCCCCACTGTTAGGGAGAATTCTCTGTTTAGGCTGAATTTCCTAACCTAGTGAGTCCCCCAGCAGCTTTGCTGGATTTCTGGAGTTTGTTTTTTCCATCCTGCCAAGAGTGAGACACTTTTTCCCCCACTCTTGGACGTGAATGTGGTTATTTCCTTTGAATGGCAATGTGTTCTATGGGCTATGGGGTCTTTTACTCCATAGGATCTCATATGTTTTACTATGTGTGTTACACCGCACCCTCCGTGCCGTAGCACTGGGGCGTCCTAGAGGATCCCCACCATAGACTCCATACCCTGGGACTGACTACTGTCTCCCAGGGCCTGTAAAGTCACCATTGGCTTTACTAGACCTAAATTTACTAACAGAACTAGTACAAACCATCCTATTGTGGACTTACTAGTAGGGGTAATTCGATTACTCCTGGGTCTGTTATTCGAGGGGGCAATGTCCCGTCCCCCCTCGTCGAGTTTTGGCTGGTGGCAGTGGAAACTACTCGTTATATTCAACCCCGAATATAACTCTATGGGATTCTTCCCATTGTTGGAGGTTAATACTCTTTCTCGTTAATCTCTAACATACCAGCGGTTTATTTATCTTAAATAAATCTATCGGTTGGTATTTTCTGCCAGAACTCGGTTTTTAAAATGGTGTCTGTGTTTGTCTCTGTGACTCCTAAACCAAAGGTTGAGCCCTTTGTTCCACTTTTGGCGGGCTTCTTGTAAGAGGATTCAATTCAACACTACAGCTAAGTCAATGCCTAGTCTGGGATACTGAATGGAAACCCTTATTGATATATCTTTATGTCCAGTTCATGCGTTCTGGATGACTACCCCTATATAACACCCCTCTCTTGGAATCCCCCTGACCCCACTGAGCCAAGAAGTAGTTCTGTTTTGCAAGTTAAAAGGTTTCTTTGATAATTTAAACAATAGATATATATATCACACTTTATAATAATTTAATAATTGAATATGACACTTAATATGAGCAGTAATCAATAATGGATAGTCTGGCACTGGCACACTTGTGAATAGGAACAGAAGAATAAGGTGGTAGAGAATGCTTTATATAAGTTCAGATGGATGCAATGTTGAATGAAAATGCAGTACAGAAAATACTCAATATGATTTCACCAAAACAATGTAATCACTTTTCTCTGGCAATCCACTCCCCCCCTTTATGCAATGCAAGGAAATGGAAGGAAAGCACACAGTTCTCAGAAATGCAATCAAATGTAATTCAGTTCACCCCAGCAAGCTTAGACTACAGAAGTTGGAAACACAGTGCGGTTCTAGGTTCGTTGAAAAGCCAAGATTCTAAGCTTTCAGAGGAAAGTTACTGCAAGTCTCTAGGACAAACGGTCACGGAGATATGAGCGATATGGTAAAGGTCGTTTTTCAGATTTGAAATTTTAAAGTTCAAAAAGACAAGTGACAGCTAGCAACTAGAAAATGACAGGTGACAGTTAGGAGGCAGTTCTACTTAGATTAAAATAGATTGAATTATATTATTTTAACTAAGAGATTGGTTCTACACAGTTCTGCTAGGTACTCACAATATATTTTTGAAATAAATGGGCCTCGCCACGGATCTGGTCAGGTTTTAGACTGGACTCTGGTCTGGTCTCGGCACTTCACAGTGATCTGGGTCAGCTCTCTGGTTCTGCTAACAGCGGTCTGGGTCAGCTCTGCTCTGCCTCTGGTTCTGGATATTGATAGATTTGAAGTCTCTATGTTGGCTCTCTGAAGGTTGATGGAGGTAAAGTATGGATTTTCCCGGCAGAGCGTCCCGCAGCAAATAGATTTGAAGGTCCCTATCTGTCCTGACTGTCTGCTTTTATGTGTTTTGAAAATGGGTGTGTGTGCAGCATCACTAGGCTCTAACCCTCTCCACTTGTCATTGGCCACTTCATCCTCTTCCCCTTGATTGGGGGATTGAAATGAAGTGTCATCATGGTGAGGTCTGTTTATGATACAGAGAACCCACCCCTGTCAAATTACACACAATCTATATTTTGACCCAAAAGACATATTTCATAGCTACACAGTGGTTTGAAATTACATGCACCCATCATGCATTTACTGATGGTATACCCTGTCCAAATCTGCTCTTCCTGTGGGCTTGCATTCAGAAATGGCAACATATTTCACTTTTTGGTCAAGTTACCAATATCAGATTCTTACTCAAATTTACCCAAATGTGTGCAAGGCATGCAGGCATTAATTGATGATGTATCAGACTTTTCACTTGCAGACATTTTAAGTAATACCCTCTTAACTGCTAGTTTGCCCCCAGATCATGCCACCGGTTCTAAAAACCTCTTAAAATGTGGGCAGAAAAATCACAAGAATTATGGTATCATTTAAATAATTATGACAAGTCCGTACTATGAGTTATTCATCTTTTTCTAAAACCATATTCTGGCTACAGGGGTGTGTCTTTTCAGGTCACATGGTACAGAAACCAGTCTTTCCACTTTCTTCAAGCTCAGCCTCTGTCTCCAGTTTCTCCCCCTCCCAGTTTCTGCCAAGAGGAAGCCATTTTTATTACCCCTGCAATAAACCATCTGCCTGGGCCCTGGAAGGCCCATTGTTCAAGAGGAAGCCATTTATGGCCACTTCAATAAACCCTCTGCTTGGGTCCTATGTTGAGTCTCTAGCAGTCCCTTGATAATTCAATCAGAGAAGTGTCATATCCCTTTTGGTGGGAGCAGCAAAAGGCAGGTAGGCCTGGGAACACAGCTGTTGTGCAAGTCTCAACTCCTGTCGGGGGTAGCTGGTGGGCAGAATTCAGTTCCTTAAGCCAGGCCCCAGCTAATGTCACTTTTTGTTACCCAGTTTAAGTCAAGACAATGTTTACATATGCAGCTAGAATGCTGATTCTAAGTTTAAAACTATGACATTTAAACAATTGCAACCTATGTGACACTCAAAAGTAGGTCACTCATTTCTTTTAAACATTTAGATTTTTAGTGTCTTTCAGTCCAAATTTACTTAAACTGCTGAAATCCACAGCTCAGCCAGTCTTGTTATAAACCTTCAAGTCACTTCAGAATATAACTTTACATTGTATCCACCTCTCAGTAAGTCTTTCTTTGGCCTGCTTTGGGTTCATTTATTCAGTTTTACACAAAAAGTCTGGTGTTGTTTAAAACGCCGGCTTTCTGATAGTGGTGAGTACTGGTAATGCACCCATTTTGGGATTTAAGAAAATGAATTCCCCACAATTCTAGGTTGCTTTTGGCAATCAGCATTGCCATTCCCAATGGTTTCAGACTACTGTGTGGGTAGTCCAATGGTGGTTTTAGGCAGTGCCCTTCTGTGCCCATAACATCGGCAAAAAATGTGGCAGCCTATTCTTCATGCATTTCCCTGTGCATTTTCTGGGAAGCTCTGGCCATCATGATGTTTTCCATGTCAGTACTGCACAGTTTTTGAGGTAGGGCTCGGATGCATGGGTAAAAACATCCCACAAGCCCCCTCTTGCGATGGCCATTCTGTTTCACTGATGGAACTCGCAAGATCTGGGATGTTTCCTCATCTTCTTCCAATAGATGGCACAGTTCAGCATCTTTTCCTCCATCCGGTACTGATCGATCGGTTCTCCTCGCCGGTCCTGATGGGAATATTGGGCGGTACCCCGGGCCCCTTGCGTCTCTGCTCCCGGTCTCCGGATCGTCCTCCTTGGCCCGTCTCCAGGTTTTCTTTCTCCTAGGACGACAAAGGAAGAGCGGCAATACCTATTCATAGACATTTTTCCCCCACCATTGATATAGTGGGGTGGCATATAAATTTATAGTCAAAACATATGAACATGCACATTTCTTTTTGCATTCAAAAACGAAAACACCCACATTGAGAAACTCAGAATTTGATAGGCGATATGTAGGATATTTTAAGTTAGAACTGAATTAATCTGAGACAGTACCCTCTAGGATTCCAGAGGATTCCTCCAGTTGTTGCAGAGTGTGCCTGGGATGGCAACACTTCAACTGGTTAATGTGGACCCACTTGTCTTCCCCCTCTGCCAAACCGCCTTTGGGGATGCGGATCTTGTAGGCCACAGGGGAGATTTTGTCTATAATCTCAAAGGGTCCCTTCCATGTAGGCAAACATTTTCGCTGTTTTGCCTGGTTTCTTTGGAATTGTATAAGATAGACCCGGTCCCCCACCTGATATTCTTCCTGGAAGTCTTCAGGTCATAGTGGGTCTTCATGCTATCAGCTGATCTTTCTAGATTCCGCTGAGCATAAGCAAAAGCATGTTGAAGGTGTTCCTTAAATTCTCCACATACTCATGAGTTGTGGAGGCATTTATCAGTGTCTGCTCTTGGGTCCTGTAGAGCAAATGCTGAGGAAGCACCATCTTGCGCCCAGTCATCAACTCAAATGGTGACATTTTGGTTGCAGATGAAGGGGTAGATCTGATGGCCATTAGGACCAGAGGTAATCGGATATCCCAACTTGGCCCAGAATCTGCCACAAACTTCTTTAATATGCTCACAATGGTTCGGTTATATCTCTCTACTGCCCCAGAAGAAGCTGGCCTGTAAGCAATATGCAACTTCCTTTTGACCCCCAGTATCTCCCACATCTTTGTCATTACTTCACTGGTGAAGTGGCTACCCTGTCTGACTCAATCCTTTGAGGTAGACCAAAACGGGAAAAGATGTGGTTAATCATCAGGCAGCTGCAGTTTCTGCCTTGCAATTTGGGGCTGGGAGACATTCCACCCACTTGGTAAACAAGCATGTCACAGTCAACATGTACTTATTCCCCCTAGCAGAGCGAATCACGGGGCCTACAAAGTCGATTTGTAAATCTGACCATGGCAGTGTCATCCCCCCTTTTGGAGAGGCGCACGGTGCGTGAGGGATGATGGCTGAAATTGTGCACACACAAGACACCCCTTCAAGTATTGGTCGAGGTCCTGCCCATGTGTGGCCAGTATGCAACCTCTCTTAAGATTTCCAATGTTGTGTGAAACCCCCTATGACCGGCGGTGGCCGCATCATGGGCGTGACTTAACATCAGGCTTCGGAATGAGGTAGGAACCACCCACTGATCGTGGCCAGCTTTGGATTTCCTTACCAGCAAACCGTCTTGGATTCGGAACATTTTTGGACATTTCATCAACACTCTTAGGTCCTCTTTCCCAATGTAATCGGTATCCGTCAGGGGAAAGTTCTCAGGGTCCTCAAGGTGTTGGTAAAACTTACCAATAATTGGATCCCCCTTCTGAGCTGTAATCAAATCAGCATCAGGGGTCTCCTTACTCCATTGTGCAATTGAAAGGTCGTTGTGAGCATTTGTCTGGGACCTAGTGATAGCAGTGACCTGGATTTCCCCCAACAGGGACTCAATCTCAATTAGATCCCCTTGGATGGCCCCGGTTTTGGCCAGCTGATCAGCTAAGTCATTCCAGTTTTGTCTGGTCCCTCTACTTTGGAATGACCCTTGATCTTTTTCCAATAGATGGTCATCTCATTCGAGGTGACCAGATCATCAATGTTTTGGATCAACTTCCCATG
>CM030328.1:165164952-165214199 GCA_002915635.3 Ambystoma mexicanum | reverse complement strand
CGGCCTTGGATAATGGACCCCTGATGGCCCCAATTTGCATGGGTTCGGCTTCCCTTTGAGAACAGGAGTAGTGCCATCTGCTCGGGAAGAGGTACGAATATCAGGATACCGACGTTCGCCCCTTCTTTGCCGAATCCGAGCATCAACTTGAAGAACCAGTCGAGCAACTCAGGAAAACCAGGTGGAAGGGCGGGCACCACTGATAAGGCATCTTTTAGATTATCCGACAAACCTTTATAGAAAACAGCCGCTTTCTTCTGTTCTGGCCACGTGGTCTCAGCCGCCAACTGGTTGAAACGAGCCAGGTAGGTCAAGAGATCCGTCTTGCCTTGACTAATAGCCAAGAATTCCAAATCCGAAGTTTGCGCTTTGTATGCATATCAAAAACGCTGTTCATGGCTTGGATTAACCTATCGAAGTCATATAGAGCCGGATCATTAGCTTCCAGCAAAGGATTAGCCCATGCTGCGGCAGTGCCACCTAGATGGGAGAGAACAAAGGCCGCCTTAGTGGTAGCGTCTGGAAACGCCAAGGGACGACAAAGAAAGTGAAGACGACATTGGTTCACGAAAGTCGATACGCCTTGGGATCCCCCAAAAGCGTTCAGGTGGGGCCAAAGGAAAGGGCCCAGGAAGGACAACCGGGGCTGGAGCTGGGGGGGGTACAGGAGGAGGTGTTGCTGCAGCGGCATCACCAAATTCCTCATCATGGGGTAATGGCTGCACGAAGCTCTGTAATACATCCATGCGTTGATGTAAGGTCACATGGGCGGATGCCATATCGGTACGCAAGGCAGAAAAAGCCTGCATGAGAGCTGCCATTGGGTCTGATGCAGCCTCCATAACCAATAGGCGTTTTGTAAGGCTCCTAAATCTGTCACAACTCAGAGATTGTTTTCTGGTCGTTGCAGATAATACTTCCCCACTCTTCTGGGGAAGTTCCTTTCACTCAAGGAATCTGAAATCTTTATGGTGATGTGCCAAAGACTTCCCTCCCAAGAGCTCAGCCTACAGGGATCAATACACCTGGCAGGCCGGGGGCTTGAGTGAAAAGGCCAGAGCAGAATCGTCAGAGCTAGAGGGACAAAGAACAAAACAGTTGTTCAGGAAATGCAGCCAAGTAGTTCCGGAGAACAAACAGCCAACACCGCCCACAATTACCCACTCTTACCTGCTCCGTAGGAACAATATACCAGTAACCTACTAGTATCGAAATGCAGAAACAAGGAGGATGTCTGGTGAAGGGAAGGTGTGCCAGTATCCTAGGAACACCACAGTGAAAGCAGAAGAGCGTCCCAAAAAGTGTTCAAAGCAATCCAGAGTTAATGCAGCAGAGCATCCCAAAAAGGTTCAAAGCAATCCAAAGTGTAAACACCAGAGCGTCCCAAAGGTTCAAAGCAATCCAAAGTGTAAACAGCAGAGCGTCCCAAAAGTGTTCAAAGTAACAGGAGCGGACAAGGAAAGAAATGAAATGATCAGGGAAGCGGGCGTTCACCTCACGCTATTTCCCTTACGGAAATGTTCGGGTTATCAGGTCACCAAAACTTAAGGATTCAGAAATGGGAGGTCAATAATGAGCAAGCCGGGTTCATATAATCCAAGGGGAACAATCGAGGGAGGCAGGCGTCGGGAGGCAGAAAAGGACAAGGCAGAGACAACAACTTGATTCGAGCGCCGGGTAGTCAAGGATTCAAACAGGAGTCCGGGAACAGAGCTCGTTACTAACAACAGTTTAGGAGCACTCGATCTCCGGATAGACGGGAGTTAAATGCAATTCACAAACAAATGAAAACACAGCAACGTCATGCGTGTATGTCACGTGGCTATAATAGCAAGAGTTGTGGGAGTTGTAGTTTCAAAGGGTTTTACGTGCAGGATAGCGCTCAGACAATCGCCAAGGCAGTTTCCACTTTAGCCGAGACGTGACAGGAAGACCATCTCTTTACTATTCTGAGAACCCTCAGAGAGGCTGGCTTAGCTGCCAATCCATCCAAATGCAAGCTGGCTCAATCAGCCATGAAACACTCCAGCTTCTTTGTAGGGAATGGAAGTGTTCAGCCCCAACAAGAAAAAGTGAAAGCTGTCCTAGATACCCCCATGCCTAAGACCAAGAGAGACTTTAGGGCATTCCTAGGATAAATTGGTTATTAACGTAGGTTTATCCCTAATTTCTCAGATAGAACAGCTAGGTTGACAGACAAATTAAGGAACGCTGAAATATAGAAGATTCATTGGACTGATGAGGTCAATGTATGTTACGCCAACTGCAAACACATCATGTGCCAGAACTCAATCCTTAAGATGGTAGATTTTTCGAAGGAGTTTGTGTTACAAACCGATGCCTCTGTCACAGGGTTGGGAGATGTTTTATCACAAATTTGTGATGGATTAGAATACCCTATTCTATTCACTAGTGAAAATCTCTTGCCACATGAAAAGAACTACTCTTTGTTGGAGTTAGAGGCCCTTGCCATCAAATGGGCAATCACCCATCTAAGATACTATCTTCTAGGAAGGAAGTTCACCCTTGTCACAGAGCCACTCACCTTTAGTATGGATGAGCCAATGAAAGGATTCTAACCCTGAGTCATGTGATGGTTCTTAGACCTGCAACCCCATTGTTTCAATGTGGAATACCGAAAAGGTAAAGACCAGGGGAACATTGATTTCCTTTGCCGGTTTCCCTGTGAAACAGATGCGGCTACTTCGCATAGGATAAGGGTATGTGAGAAACGAGAAGGTGTCTTACCGCTAGTCCCTGCAGGATCTCTCTCTCACAGATGGCCAGGGCACGACCATCACCTTTGGATCCAGACCCTGGCGGTTGACCAGTGCGGGAGGATCACCTGGGTGAGGGGTCTTTGCGGAGTGTAGTGGGTCAACAGATGGCGAGAAACAGTATCCCCCTGTAACACCTTTTCCCCATCCTACCTGGTAGGATACGTGGGAACTTTACCCCCACCCTTCCCTACACAAACACTTTCACACATACAGCCTGCTCTGGGAGAAAACAGACTAACACCCGAGCAGTATACCTGACATGTCCTACTACAATGGTCAGGCAAGGTGAGGCAATTACTGGCAATTACTCACACCTGACTTCCATTAAACTTCCTCGTGTGGATAAAAGGTGGAACATGAAAGCACACTCTGAGTGAGGCAAAGCACACAAAGGAACAGCAGTTTTGAGGTGGTAGCTGAATTAGGATAGAAAGACGGCAGAACGAGAAGGGTTTCCAAGGAGGGAAATACCCTTGACCTTTGCGGCAAGAAACCATTACTTTCAAGAACCCTTCAGATTGGAAAACGTAAGGCCAGGAAACCAGACTGAAGAGCCCTGCATTGTGTGTCCGAGATACCTAGGGCCCTTCCACATAGCTAACCAAGTCAGGGAGGAGCAGCAGCCGCTGTGGTAACATCCTTGGCACCATGACCAAGGTAGCACCAGAGAGATCAACACAGCCAGTGAGTTGGGGGAAACGATGCAAAACTGGTCTGTGTTGAAGTCAAGGTTGCAACCAGCAACATTAAATAACGAGCGCAGGACCGAACATTGTTAAACGCGTGTGATGAAAGACGTGAGTAAAACTAAACTGCTGATGAATGTTTGAACTTTGTAAGGAAAGATACAATACCATTGACAGAGTGGCCCGGCACCGCAGGAGTGCTCAATCAAAGGTTTCTGTGAGGTATCCAACTAAGAAGTCAAAGTGAAAAGAGAATGAGATTGGAATTGTGAATCAAAGTGGTCCTGGAAAGTTGTGATCCATTGTCAACAATGCAATTAAAGGGGTCTGAGCCAGAATGAGGGAGATGTGTGGTCCGAGCCTGAAAGAGGGAGACCAGTTTTGAGGATTGGTTAAAGAGGGTCTGAGCCTTGCGGAGGGGGCCAGGGTCGTGAACAGTGAATCACCTAAGAAATTGAGAATATGAAAATCCTAAGAAGGGCAGAACTTTGATGGATGTTTTTTGAATCAGACCCTCTGTAATAAGAGACTTTTGAATTTTAAAGAGACTTTGGCACAGAAGGCCCTGATACTGATGTTTTTGAACTGCATACTCGCGGCCGAGAAGCCAGAGTGTGTGCAAAGCTCCATGATGCAACCTTGTACAGTGCTGAAAATGGGGAAAGGAAGCCATCTGCTCAACTATCCTGACATATCATTTCTTGAACACTTTTCCTTTGCATACCATTGTTTCCCACGCCATTTGTATTTAGAAGTAAGTATTGGCAATAGGTTTATTAGAATAGCCATTTATATTTTGACAAAGATATTACTAGGACAACATCATTTAGACTTTGATTGTTTTAGCTTGCTCGCATCTTTAGACTTAGGGTTAGATAGGCATTCTACCAACAAATATAAAGTTCAATAAACGCCCTTGAACTGTTATGACCTGTGTCTGTCTTCACTGTTTGATACCATGCCTTCCTTACAGTGTGCTCAGGTCAGTTAAAATTAGCCGTGCTGCTAAGTCCATTCAAAAATGTTAGGCTAAAGGTATTTCTAGGTAAAAACCAAAATGTGATAGCTAGAAGGTTTAGAATTAATCTTAACCAAGGACACAGCTCTGGGCAACCCTCCAGACCATCGTTTTTCAACATGCCAAGCCAGTAAATAAGGGGAAAAATCATTTGCAAATCAGGCTAAGTCCCAGCCCAGGTACCATTGTCTGCAAGACAGCAAACTGATAAGACCAGGAGAACTGATAAGATCATTCTGCCTGGTTGTTTCCTGGCAATAAATGCTTTTATTTTCAATTACTTGTGAAGTTGTTCATTTGTTGTGCCATGATCTGGTACCTTTAAATGAAGACAAGATCATGCAAAGCAGCCCTGTGTCTTTGGTCTGATGTGGTCCCAGGAGGGGCCTGCACAAAGTTTGCGGCCCCCAAGAAGCTCCCAATGGAATCTAGGGAACTCGGTGGATGCCAAGCAGCGCAAAAAGACATCCAAGGGCTAAGCTTTGACAGCTCACCCCAGAAATCCCAGGCTTCAACCCCCATGCAAATGGACTGTGACAGTGATTGAAAATGGGAGTTGCTGGGTCCTTGGCAAATTAAAAGTGCCTACACTTGATACAGGGTAGTGGCGTTGATTCAAGAGAAATCATTATGCTCTTAGCCGGTTGCTTGTGCGGGGCCTGGTGGGCCCCTAGCTCTGACCAGAAGGAACAGAAGGTGATGCATCAGCAGGGTACACCATAGTAAACGCTCATAGTTATGTGCTCTGTATCTGCCCGCTATTTCAACTGCATTGCCTGCCTCAGGATATCTTGTGCGCTGATTTGAGCTCTTCTGATTGCATTTGAAACTGGTCACCCAACCATTTGCGGGATGGGAGCACTGAGGAGAGGACCTAACAGAGAACAGCTCTTGGAGTGTAAGTTATCAATGTATGCTTCCCCCACAACCACCTTCTCCTACAGGCAAATTTCCTTTAAAGTGATTGGGAGAGTTTGCATTGAGGAGCAGTGAGCTGTGGTAGCCGGCCACCTAGCCCAGGTGAGGCCTGTGACTGAGAAGACAGAGGGGGCTCACTTATGACACCCAGGTGCAGGAGTAGCCACCCTTCTAAGAGTCAGCAAGGACATTGTGTGTATATCCTGCTGCTAGGCCTCCAGGAACATCATGAGTTCCCTGCTTCCTCTGACTCCTGGCACCTCGCATCTCCCTTACCAACAAGAGTCACTGCGGGTCACTCCACTCTCATGGCTTTGCCTTTAGGACATTCCCCCTCTCATTGCTGGAGTGGCACCTTACCCTGTTTTCAGTGACCTGGGATGTCCATTTTACTGCTCTCTCCCTCCATGGTGATATAATCTCTCCTATTTACTCTAACTGCTACTCTGTCACCTATCCTCCACGCTCTCTCTCTCCATTCAAGGCCTGCCATCTCTGACACCTACATCAACGCTTTTCCAAGTGTAGTGTCACAGACATCCCTTTGTCACTCCCTCTATGGACCTATGGACTCCACACATGGTCTCGGTCCTCTCCCCTTTCTCCTCATTGCCCATTAATGGTGGCACCAGATGGGAAGTCCTCTTGGCATGCTTCTCATCTTCTAGGTGCATCATTAATGTCTATCAGAATGGCATTGTCATGTCCCAGGGCTCTCACCCCAACCTCCTCTCTTCTACGGCCTCTCCTCCATCTGCCACCCCTCTTACCCCTTCTCCACCACCAACAGGTATAGCACATCCCTGTACCCCTCCTCTGAAGACCTTCAAGGTGAAAACCAGCTTCACCTTGCTACCCTCAACTCTCACTATGCTGTTAAACAGTCATCTGATCTCTGTCTCCTTCATGAAGACTTTTCTTGACCTTCTTGCTCTCACTGAGACGTCATTCACTGCCAGCACTGACACTGCTTTTGACACACTCCTCCCTGAGGGATGCAATATCCTTGCTAAACTCAGGCCTGCCGGAATGCAAGCGGAGTGGCCTTGATCTTACCTGAATGGGTCTCTGCTACTATCACTCCCACTCAGACCTGCTCTTCCTACGAATGCCTCATCTGCAGGCTCAGTGTCTCTCCAACCCTCTTGTTGACTCTCGCCATCATCTACAGTACCCCTGATCCAGTCTCCCTCTTCCTCACGGAGTAGTCTGGCCTCACCTCTTCACTTCTTGCCTCCACCTCCAAGCTTCTCCTCTGAGACTTCAATATTCACCCCGACTCTCCTAATTCGGCACTGGACTCTTCCACAGCCTCTGTGACTTTCTTTCCCTCGCCATTTTTCCCTCCGGACTGACACACTCAGCGGACATACCCTGGATGCTCTCATCTCTGCAGACAACTCCATCTGCAACCCTCTCACTACACCTCTCTCCTGGTTTGTCCATGCTCTCCTGTCATCTCACCTGGATCTCTTAGGTATCCCGGCTAAGCCTCTGCCTGCAATGTCAGTCTCATTCTCTGTCATTCGACCGAAGGAGCTAGTGTCAGCTGCTGCTTTTGCCGCCACTCTCATTCCCCTTCCCACTCCTGCCATGGACATCCACACTGACGCTGCCCTTGCCAAACCTAACCTCTCACTCCAACACCCTGCACATCCTTACCACAGTCATGAGGATCGCATGAAGCCTGCCTTCAATTGCAACACCTGGTGTGACTTTGCCTCTCTGAAATGCCAGTGTGGAGTTGCTGAGTGGGATTGGCGGGCTTCGGCACATCCTCAGAGAGACTGACCTGCCGACTGCTCCAAAGGCAATATATACTCTCCATCCGCTCGAAGAAGAGCCTGCATTGCTGGTGCCACTAAAACACAGGAAAACTGTTTATAATCTACAAGGAACTCGCCAATCCTACTGCAGTATCCACTTCTCCCTTGCAATCCATGACAATCTGTACTTCACTGGCCTCCCACTTCTTAACCAAAATTCAGGATATCCTGTCCTGACTCTCCTCTACATCCCTCCCTCCTCCCCCTCTAGCTGGATTCCCTTGGCTCCCCTCTCCCCTTCCCTCCTACTCTTCTCTTTCTCGCCCATAGCACCAGATGAGGTCTCTAGAAAAATCCTCTCTATGAACGTCTCCTACAAACAGGTGCTCCCCTGCTCCTCCATAACTATACAGGACAACATTGCCTCCCTTGCACCAGCCTTGGCCGATTTCTGTATCCACTCCTTTTCCACTGCCTCCTTTCTGCTGCCCCTCAAACACTCCCTTGTGCATCCTCTCCTCAAAAAGCCTTCTGCGGACCCCTCCTGCCCAGCTAAATACCACCCTAGCTCCATTACCCCCTTTGTAGGCAACATCCTGGAGAAGCTGGTCATCTCCCAATTGATCCGACACACTGAATCTGCTTGTTGTCTCCAAGACCACCAGTCTGGCTTCAGAGCAGCCAAAGGCACGAAACTGCCCTGCTGAAAACCAGCGAAGACTTGCTCTCAAATCTTGATTTCAACTCTCCATCGGTTCTTATCCTTCTGGATCTTTCCTCTGCCTTTGACACGGTCAAACATGCCACCCTGACAAATCGGCTCTGTGACACCCTTGACATCACAGACCTTACACTGGACTGCTTGACCTCTTTCCTCTCCGACCGATCTTCCCAAGTTCAACTGTGCCATTTCCTCTCCCCATCACATTCTCCATCTGCAGTGTCTCTCAAGGCTCTATCTTCTCACTGTGGCTCTTCAACATCTACCTTGTCCCTCTGGCCCACCTGTTCTCCTCCTTCTCTTCTCACTTCCAGTGTTATGCAAATGAAATGCAGCTCTCCTTCAAGCTTCTTTCCACTGCCTCATCTTCCGCCTCTCTCATCCCTGACTCTCTAACTGCTATTCAGGCATGGTGTGCTGCCAATGATCTCTGCCTTAGTGCCAGTAAGACTGAGATCTTGCTCATTGGACCCCTACTCTGTCCTTCCCGCCGCCCTCTATTGGTACCTCCCTTCACCTCTTGTGAGGCAAAAAACGATCTTTGACGCCTCTCTCTCCTTCTCTCCTCACATCGCGGACCTTGTCAAGAAGGCCAGCATTCTCCCTTTCCTAAACCTAATGTATCAAGAGCTCCTTCATCCTGCCTTCGCTCCCTTCAACTAATTCAGAGTAGGACTGCAAGACTTATCCTTGGCCTCAAGCCCAAGGACCGCATCTCTCTATCTCCAGCCCTAAAATCTCTCCACTGGCTCCCGGTTGCTGCTAGGATCAAGTTCAAGACCCTCTGCATCATCCACAAGCTTTCCTGGGCCTGAGACCCTGTTACATCCAACTCTCTTTCAAGAAAGTTATTGCAGAGTCAGCATCTCCAAGCATTTGGCATAACTGTGAAAGTTAGGGCAGAATAACAATTTGTAATAAGGCATCTGCCTTAGGATCTGAAGCTGGAGACTCATTTAAGATGTAGTCTTATGAAGAGCAATGGTAGCCACTGGCCCCTGAAAGATTTGACAATATGCTGGATGCAAACCTCACTTCACCACCAAAAGACAGATTTCGATAGTGCAGTAATGGTAATGGAATTAGCATAAAAAGATTACTGCAACAACAAATTTGCAATGAGGCCTCTTTCTGCTAATGTAAAACACAGAGAAAGTACCATCTCAAATTAGGTGTCATAATCCAGTCATCAGGCTTTACTGTGGGTGTCTGTTGGTGAGTGACATCCTTATGTGACCGTTACCCTGGAATTGATGGCTGGGAAAGTGAATACATGTAGCTACAAAGTCGTTGCTTCTGGCTGATTCTGATGTCTAAGGTGCACATGTTTGTTGGATAAGGAATAAATGTGGGGCCTCTCTACACTGACTGTGGTTATTTAATAGCCTCTGAAACTTAATGTCAATTCTTTTGTCATAGGTGGGCATGCACATCCCCACCCCCATTCCCTCATCCCTTGTCTCTCTCTCTGCACTTGCATGTTCTGAATGCTCACAAGGCCTGGTAGGTCTGCCTCTACCTTTCATTGCTGTATTTGTTCTTCATCCCCATGTCCCTCGCTGTTGTCCTGTGGGCACTTTGAAACACAATTTACTTGATGTATAAGTGCCTACAAATGCACAATATATAAATATAAATAAAATAAATAGATATCAAAACTTGCCTGTTGCTCCTGTAGATTACCTTTGTTGAGAAGATGCAAAGTAGGCTCATTGTTTCAGAAAGGCTCTTGGTGCTGTTGTATAGTTGGGCTACAACTGACATTTACTCCCCACATATGCTCCCAAGTGTCCACTTTTGTTTTCCTACTTTGAGCCCACTGTAATTAGGCATTTCTGTGATTTTGCTCCTATGTGTCCCACTGCACCTGTGTTCAGCTGTGGTTTCCCACCCAAGTATCGTACTACAAGTCACCTCCTAGAAGCTCTTGCAGTGACTTTCCCCTGGAGGGATTTCACTTCACTGGTGACTTGGTACCCCTCTTCCTGTTTGTCTTCCTCCAGTGTCGTTTAAAGGCACTGCATGGATGAACTACCAACTACAGTTTGTAAAAAATTTGTTGCACACATTTTTGCAATCATTGAAGTGAGATAAAAATACCTGAACTAATCTACTTCCCTGATGAGTGCAGGTGGAGAACACCAATGGGTTATAGGGCTCACTGCAGCTTGCATCTAGAGTGTGCCTCTCGCCCCATTTTTTAACAAGATGTTCAAGGAGCTCCTGTCTCTTGAGGGGCTGCATCCAGGGAATCTATGCCTAAGTGAGGAGTACCACACCTTGGTAATTCCCCCTCACCACTAAGGGTGAAGACTGATTAATGGGGAGATGTGAGGGCTGACTGGCTTTTACATGTTAGAGCAACCAGATTTCCTTGCACACATTCTTTTCACTTGATGAAGTGGGAATAAACCAAACCAGCAACACCTTCACCAATCTGCCTCCCTGATGAGTGCTGAGGCATGAAAGAACTCTAGTGGGATTACATCACTCGGACTGTGGGACTGGTTGCAGCTGGGAATAGTAGTGTGCCCCTCACCCTTTTTGAAAACAAATGCATCTATATAAGATACAGTGGTGTTTGTTTGTAGGATTGTGGGTTTGTATGTGGCGTTCTTGTGGACGTAACTCCTAATGAATGGTGAGTTCTGGTGTCATGACTTTTTCATGGAATATTCTTTATTCCATTTCCCAATTGATGCAACTATTTTGGCTCTATAGGTTATCCCATTGCCGGGATAATTAATCTTTATTGGTTTTTTCGCTTTGTTTTTCGGCATTACGTTTTGTGGTGTTACACCGCCATCTACAGGTCATTTGTAGAAAGTGCTCATCATTGCGCATCGAAGCTGAACATGATCAACACCTGATTAATTTCTATCGCAACATTTTGTAAAGGGCAGCTAGTTCACCTTCATGGCATAAAATTGTATTCTGCTACAATTTGAAGATGACATTTTCCCATCTGAATCAAAACAAAACATCGAAAGCTGAAACATGATCAGCATTCTGAAGAAGGAAGATCTCACGACCATGAAGCTGATAGAATCCACCATGATTTGAGACAGAACAATGAAAGTGCTGAAGAATCTGAAGCAAGACTTGCTGATCAGAGAATTCATGCTGCTAAAAAACAAAGCAATGAAACTCCTGAAGAAACTAAAACACGACTTATTGTTAAGAGAATTAGTGCTGCTAAACAATGACGAAATGAAAATGCTGAAGAAACTCAAGTGAGACTGACTGATCTGAGATTCGTGCTGCTAAAAAATGAAGCATGAACTGCTGAAGAAACTGAAGTGAGAGATACTGATCAATGATTTAAAATCTGAGAATCAAAATCCCGGGCGAAGCTGGGTCATTCAGCTAGTTGAATATATATATTTAAGACAAGTAGAAAAAGCAATCGAGCTCCTTGAGGATATCTTAATAATCCTTCTGGAGAGTAGTCGCAAGAGACATTGGGCCTCATTACAAGGCTTGCGCTGACGGAATGCAGAGGGCCGGTACGGACCAGCCCCCTTTATTCCGTCAGGGCTGATTACGAGCTTCCCATCACGGGACCCCGGATCAGACGTCTGGTAAAATCAGACGTCTTTTCCGGGTCCCGCGAGGGGAAGAGTGAGGTAAGGATGGAACACTTATAATGTGCCCATTGTTACCTCCATCCCTATTCCCATTGAGCCCCATTTGGCCTCATTAGGAACCAGGCACTGACTGAATGAATGGGGCCGGTACGGGACCGGCCCCCTTCATTCCGTCAGAGCCGATTACGAGGTTCCCTTTGCAGGACCCGGATCAGACGTCTGGTAAAACCAGACTTCTTTTCCGGGTCCCGCGAGGGAAAGAGGGAGGTAACAATGGGACACTTATAATGTGCCAGTTGTTACCTCCATCCCCATTCCCATTGAGCCCTATGGGGGCTCAAATGGGAATGGGGAATGGTTCCTGCAAGGAGGACTTACCGGGTCTTCCTATGTCAGAATGACCCGGTAAGTCCCCATTGCAGGAACCCGGTAAAGGACCCCGGTTTGAAGGCAGCCATGGAGCTAATAGCTCATAATGAGGCCCATATAGTTGTTACACATGTACTGTTCATAGGTGATTGATGGTAATTTGAGATGTTTTGCTCCGTGATCACTTGTATATTGAATGGACGAAATATGGAATGTTCGATCAATACTTAACAATCATATCTTCCCTACTTGTGTGTGTGTGTGGCAATGGGCATGATCACGACTTTGGCGGTAACCCTTAAATCCGGCGGTAGTGCTATTACCACCGGATTTAAGGGTCTGCCAAATCAGGACTTCGGTGGATTTCGCCGCAGCTCTGAGCTGGGGGAAATCCGCTGAAAATGTGTGCTATTACTGCCGGGCGGAAATCCACTGGCGGTAAGAGCGCAAATTTTCCCCATTGAGCCCATGGGGAATGGGGCAATCCGAATGGGCTCAATGGGGAATGGGGAATTACATTACCGCCAAACTCGTGATCCGGCGCTATTAGCGCCGGGGAGTTCGGCGGTAGGGCTAAAGTTACCGCCAAAGTCGTGATCAGGCCAATGTCTTCAGCACAGAATCGTACTATGATGGGGTACAGACTACTCAATATATGGCTCCCATAGACATTCCAAGACAGTCTACCTCTTGAACTGCTCTGTGTTTTTCTTTCTTGTATTAAATAACTGATAAATGGTAGTACCTGGGGCATTGTAGATAATGTCAAGGTGATTCATAGAGCTGAAAGTGATCACGATTCTGTATGCGCAATACTTAAAGTACCCGGCCTATTAGGAGGCGTGTAGGACACTTTGTGTAACAGTAATGTGAGCATTTTGACTGTAAAAGATGGAAAATGGTCTAGTTTACATGACTAACAAAGTATGAAAAGATGTACAATGATGTTACTTTCTTCATTAGACTCATGTTAACCACGTTCCATGATAACCTCTAAAGAGATCCAGAATCAAATCTCTACGTTGGCTTAATCTTATTTAACTAACTCAGTCAAAAGCTTGAAAAACTAAACAATGAACTGGCTGAGTGGTGTGACTGTGAGTGTAGATATTTTAAGGTCCAACTACGACATTCCTTGAATCGCATTAAAGAAGAAAACGTAATTGGGACAAACCCTTGCCTAATAAATGCTAAACTCAATATTAAGGAAAAAAGAATTGGAAAATGCGAGGTGGGATATGGTAAAATGAGCGTGTGCTTCAAAAGACAGTAGAGCATTCTGGGAAATTGTTCCGGTCCCCCTGACAGGGATTTTACAGGAGAGATGTGAAGTAAAACTTTTTTATTATTGTATATAAGAAGCCCTGGCCTTTGAAAATGTGCTGTGACCGTGAAAGGCCCAGAGTCTATCCTCTAGACACTTCTGAAGTAAATCTAGCAGTAAGGGGTGGGAGATTACTCCTGCCATAATATTGTTGGAGAAATTGCCATCACCCTTTAGGATGGGGAAGCACCTGCGTGGGTCCGCCCACGCCTCCGATAATTGAGAAGAAGAAGAAGAAGAAATTCACCAACATTTATGTTGAGCTGGCTGGGCGGTTTTCTGCCTTTTCCGCCACATCTTTCATTGTTCTTTTCTTGGTACAGAAATTTCGTTTTTCCCTGAAATTATTATTTTTCACACACAAAAAAACGAAATTCTGGGAAAAAATGTTATTTCGGGGGGTAAAAAGCCACACACTGTCCGTTATGCTCTGGAGGTGCAATTTGGGGATCTGGTTAATTGTGCCTGGAATCTGCCACCACATGCAACACTCAGCTTGTTAAATCACAAACTAGTGAGAAATCTAAAATGGAGACATTTACAGTGGCAACTGTGTGTGCAACATAAAGGCGTTAAATCATAAAGTGCCCATTTCCAGAGTTCCTATCCTAACTCAGTGACAGCTCGGGGCCTTTGGCCTGGGCTTAGGAAGTACAAGTGCTCATAGGGCAGAATGCATTTTCACTTACTAGTTTATCATAAATATCTGAAATTCATTTGCAAGGCATTAGACAAGATATTCTATTATGATTTGTGGGCTGTGATGCCGATAAATATGTTTCCACCTGAGCTTTCAGAGATGTACTTGACACTGCAGCCCATTTATACCGTGAACCCACCATACCTTTTAAAGAATGACAATGCTCCAACCACAAGGATATCAGACTTTACTAGACTGATGATCCCTAATAAGGGATGGATAAGGGAAACACAGGAGGCAGGAGGCAGGCAGGTCAGGACCGGCAAGGCACAAGATGAGCAAGGGAAAAACCAGGAGGCAAACAGGTCAGGACTGGCGAGGCAACAAGACAAGCAAGGGAATAACCAAAAGGCAGGAGGCAGGCAGGTCAGGACCGGCAGGCACAAGATGAGCAAGGGAAACAACAGGAGGCAGGAGGCAGGCAGGGTAGGTCCAGCAAAGCACACGATGAGCAAGGGAAACACCAGGAGGCAAACAGGTCAGGACTGGCGAGGCACAAGACAAGCAAGGGAAAAACCAGGAGGCAGGTAACAGGCGGGTCAGGACTGGTGAGGCACATGATCGGAAAGGAAAACACAGGAGGCAGGAGGCAGGCAGGCCATGACCAGGGAGGCACAAGAGGAGTAAGGGAACACCAGGAAACAAGCAGGGCAGGAATAGTGATGCACAAGATGATCAAGGGAAAAACCAGGAGGCAAGCAGGTCAGAACAGCTGAAGCACAAGGTTGAAAGGAAAAACCAAGAGGCACAAGGCAGACAGGTTGGTACTGGCGGGGCACACGTTGAGCAAAGGAAAAATCAGGAGGCAGGCAGGTCAGGACTGGTGAGGCACAATATCAGCAAGGGAAAACCAGGAGGCAGGAGGCTGGTGGATCAGGACCAGCAAGGCACAAGATGTGCAAAGGATAACACAGGAAGCAGGCAGGTCAGGACCGCCAAGGCACAAGATGAGCAAGGGAAAAACCAGGAGGCAGGTAGGGCAGAATTGGTGAGGCACAAGATGACCAAGGGACAAACCAAGAGGCAGGCAGGTCAGGACTGGAGACACACAAGATGAGCAAGGGAAAAACCAGGAGGCAATCAGGACAGGACTAGAGAGACCCAAGATGAACAAGGGACAAATCAGTGGGCAGGCAGGTCAGGAATGGTGAGGCACAAGGTGTGCAAGGGAAAAACTAAGACGCAGGCAGGTTGTTATGGGTAATGCACAATATGGGCAAAGGAAAACCAGGAGGCAGGAGGCAGACAGGTGAGGAATGGTGGGGCACAAGATGAACAAGGGAAACACTGGCTGGCAGGAGGCAGGCAACTTAGGACTGGCGAGGCACAAGATGAGCAAGGGAGAAATCAGGAGGCAGATAGGGAAGAATTGGTGAGGCACAATATGAGCAAGGGGAAAACGAAGAAGCAGGCAGGTCAGGACTGGAGACACACAAGATGAGCAAGGGAAAAACCAGGAGGCAATCAGGACAGGACTAGAGAGACCCAAGATGAACAAGGGACAAAATAGGGGGCAGGCATGTCAGGAATGGTGAGGCACAAGGTGTGCAAAGGAAAAACTAAGAGGCAGGCAGGTTGTTATGGGTAATGCACAATATGAGCAAAGGAAAACCAGGAGGCAGGAGGCAGCCAGGTGAGGAATGGCGGGGCACAAGATGAACAAGGGAAAGACCAGGAGGCAAACAGGTCAGGACTGGCAAGGCACAAGATGAGCAAGGGAAAACCCAGGAGGCAAACAGGTCAGGACTGGCGAGGCACAAGACAAGCAAGGGAAAAACCAGGAGGCAAACAGGTCAGGACTGGCGAGGCACAAGACAAGCAAGGGAAAAAACAAGGAAGCAAGTGACAGGCGGGTCAAGACTGGTGAGGCACATGATCGGAAAGGGAAAACACAGGAGGCAGGAGGCAGGCAGGCCATGACCATGGATGCACAAGATGAGCAAGGGAAACACCAGGAAACAGGCAAGGCAGGACTAGTGAGGCACAAGATGATCAAGGGAAAAACCAGGAGGCAAGCAGGTCAGAACAGGTGAAGCACAAGGTGTGAAAGGGAAAAACCAAGAGGCACATGGCAGACAGGTTGGTACTGGCGGGCCACAAGTTGAGCAAAGGAAAAATCAGGAGGCAGGTAGGTCAGGACTGGTGAGGCACAATATCAGCAATGGAAAACCAGGAGGCAGGAGGCTGGTGGATCAGGACCAGCAAGGCACAAAATGTGCAAAGGATAACACAGGAAGCAGGCAGGTCAGGACCGGCAAGGCACAAGATGAGCAAGGGAAAAACCAGGAGGCAGGTAGGACAGAATTGGTGAGACACAAGATGAGCAAGGGGAAAACCAAGAGGCAGGCAGGTCAGGACTGGAGACACACAAGATGAGCAAGGGAAAAACCAGGAGGCAATCAGGACAGGACTAGAGAGACCCAAGATGAACAAGGGACAAATCAGTGGGCAGGCAGGTCAGGAATGATGAGGCACAAGGTGTGCAAGGGAAAAGCTAAGAGGCAGGCAGGTTGTTATGGGTAATGCACAATATGAGCAAAGGAAAACCAGGATTCAGGAGGCAGACAGGTGAGGAATGGTGGGGCACAAGATGAACAAGGGAAACACTGGCTGGCAGGAGGCAGGCAACTTAGGACTGGCGAGGCACAAGATGAGCAAGGGAGAAATCAGGAGGCAGGTAGGGCAGAATTGGTGAGGCACAAGATGAGCAAGGGGAAAACCAAGAGGTAGGCAGGTCAGGACTGGAGACACACAAGATGAGCAAGGGAAAAACCAGGAGGCAATCAGAACAGGACTAGAGAGACCCAAGATGAACAAGGGACAAAACAGGGGGCAGGCAGGTCAGGAATAGTGAGGCACAAGGTGTGCAAGGGAAAAACTAAGAAGCAGGCAGGTTGTTATGGTAATGCACAATATGAGCAAAGGAAAACCAGGAGGCAGGAGGCAGACAGGTGAGGAATGGCTGGGCACAAGATGAACAAGGGAAACACTGGCTGGCAGGAGGCAGGCAACTTAGGACTGGCGAGGCACAAGATGAGCAAGGGAGAAATCACAAGGCACGCAGGTCAGGACTGGTGAGGCATATGATCAGAAAGGGAAAAACCAGGTGGCAGGAGCCAGGTAGTTCAGGACTGGAGAGGTACACGATGGACACGGGAAAACCAGGAGGCAAGAGGTAGGCAGGTCTGTACTGGCAAGGCACAAGATGTACCAGAAGATAACAGAGACAGTGTGGGCGAAGGAACTAGCCACAGAAATCAAACATATCCCTAAGAGCAATAAGACACTCAAAGATTCCTGGAGACTGCCACCACTCAAATTGGGGACGGCCTCACCCAACCTTTAGAATCTCCCCATCCATGGACCGCCCTGCTCCACTACCAGGAGTCACTGACCCGTTCCTCTGCATCTTCCCTGCTGATTGCCACTAGTGGGGATACAGCTTGCTTGCTGGTGAGTGGAATGCAGGGCAGCGCATGACACTTAGGAGTGCTTGTGGTATGAGCACATTTCGTAGGAGTGAGCATAGTAAGAGTGAGTTATTTGTGTAGATTTACAAAATGTTTATCTCACTCACGTACCTAGAGTTTTAATATAAAATGTAATATTATTGTGCTTATGAGTTTTATGCCTCCTATACATATGAAAGTTCACATTGAAGTAAAATCTTACTTTTATGTGTGTTTTCAATACATATAAGAGGCATGTAGTTCGTACCGGAATTAATGTGATGAAAATGTACAAAGAGGCATATGAGTTGAACAGTTTGTACATTACACAATTTAAATCTCCTGAAAACTGACATCAAGGTTATCCCTCACTTTTATGTGAGTTTTCAGGATATTATACTTGCTTAATGTATGAACTGTAAAACTCATATGTCTGATTATATAGTTTGTGTACATTAATTACATCTGAAAACTGTGATCAAATTTGAATTAAAGCTATAGTTTATACTTTAAAGTGCACAAACTGTAGAAAGAGGCATATGAGTTTTACAATTCATACATTACGCAATTGCATCTGAAAACTGACATGAAAGTCAGCACAGTCTTTCATCTGTTTTCAGAAGATGCAATGGTGTAATATATGAACTGTTAAACTCATACGTTCTTGGCACAGTTCATATGAAAAAATGCAAGTTCCTTCTGGGCATGCATGATATATAGATACATTTAAAGCTTTGATAACTTAAAATTGGCCAAGTTACTTTCCCATTTTTTCCAGCACACAAACTACTGATGAAATCTAATGGCATACCAAAAATTGAAAAAATCAAAGGAGCCAATTTTGAGATATTTGTGCGGAATGTTGTTCCTATGGAAAAACCTTATGTCAAATGTTCTTCGAAATGTAAACAAAGTAAACATTTTTTAAACTATGATGCAGTTAATGTAAAAATCTGAATGTTTGCATGCATAGGGGGCAGCCTTGAAATATTGCAGCCAAATATTTTCAGATTTATTTCACACAAGGGTTCGAAAGTTATTCAGAATAGTTGTTTTGTTTGTGTGAAAAATGCAACTTCATTCTGGGTATGCACGATACAGAGATATATTTAAAATGCTAATAATTCCAAATTAACATGTTGATTTTCATTTTATTTTCAGTATACCAATTCCTGATGAAATCTATGCGCATGCCAAAAATTGGTAACATCGAAGTGGCCAGTCTACACAAAGAACACACTCTTGCTACTCTCACTCCTATGACACGCGCTCATACAACTAGTGCTGCCACGTGTCATGCGCCGCACCTCATGCCACTTATCAGCATGGAGGTTGTATCCCTGCTGGCGGTAGTCTGTAGAGCAGACTCAGAAGACCTTGTCCATGACTCCTGGCAGTGGACCACAGGGTGAGTGGTCCCCAATGGGAGAGGCAATGGTCTCCGGTGCCGGCCTCCTAGTTTTTCCCTTGCTCATCTTGTGCCACACCAGTCCTGACCTGCCAGCCTCATATTTGTTTGTTTGTTTATTATTGTTTTATAGAGCCTTACACCAAGGCCCTTTACAAAGTTAATGAATTAGCTAAACAAATGTAAAGATGACAATTAATTACAGAGGTAGGAAAAGAAAGAAAACAAGAAGAAAAGTACACCAAATAAAGAAGAAATTTGAAATAGTGAACCATGAAAATTGTCAAAATGAATGTCGAGAAACATAATGAAAAAATGTTGCAGCACCAACTGGCCACCCTCCACCAAAACCACATTGGAGGTAAGCCCAACAATAGTACAGAGTCCAAAAACAAAAACAAAAAAAATGTGGGCTAGATGTAGAGCCTCAGTCAAGCTCGCCCAGGTTGACAACAGTGTCTAAATGTGGTCCGCCAGGACCAGATGGTAGACATGCAGGGATAACAACTAGGAGGTTTCTTGTTCACCATGGTAAACAGTACAGTGACCGGAGTGACGCGGCAGAGCACAGCATTTCCAAGTCCAGCAACATACAAACAGGACATGGACAGTATCCAAACAAGACCCCCTGCCACCACCAAGCTCAGGGATCCCCCAAAACACTGCCTGTAGGGGCAAAGATGGACATTGGGAGACCCCAAATTGAGCACCACAGCCCTGTTTCCTGTTTATTCCCTTGTCCATCCAGTGTCTTGCCATGCACCCAAGAATCTGGCCACAACCATTATAATAATATGTGTATAGAAATTGAATCTGAACACAGGATGCAACCATTATAATAATATTTGTTTAGTAATTATGGATAGATAGTGTAGGGGGAGTATACAGTATTTGTACCAGGGTGACATAATACAATTGAAGTGCAAATAGTACTTATGATTGCTGTACCATTGATAGTATAGGTTGTGTTTGTTGTACATGGTAATGAAGGAGAAATATCTGCTTCTTTCCCTGTGAAAAACACATAGTATAATATGTTAGGCAGGATAGTTTAAAATGTTTCATTGCATACAATCTCACATATTCATGTACCTTTTAGACCATAATACTCAGTACATTCTAAGTATTATGTTTGGAATAACATTACTGTGTATTCTGCGCAGTTGCTGTTTCTGTTTGCATAATCATTTGGTCACTGGGAAAAAAAATCCATACAGGATTAAAAAGAAAACTACTACATTTAGGTTACTTTAAGTTTGACAGTATGTCTGCTTGAAGTGTGCAGTACTTAAGGGAATGTTTAAAGTGCACAGATAAGGGTATTTGTTGTTACAAGCTCTGTTGGAGTAAGAAGAATCGTGACAGTGTATTTGCAATGGAGTGTAATGAAGTTTACTATTCCTGTACAGTAGTCCAACTCTTGCCTTATTCCTGAGACACTGTAAGTATTGTTAGGATTATTTGTGGAATTTCTGTGAGCATTTGCAAACACAACTGGTCTGAGCCGTTCAAGTAAATGTTTTGAACAATTGGTGGCAATTGGAACAGAATATTAATTGCTATATTTGTATAGCAATTTACAACGGTTGTGTTGGAAAATGTAAATGGCACAGAAAGTTCTGTCTCTGTGTCATTTTCCTGACTTCCACTTGTTTTTTAGAAGAAATATTTCTCTTTCTACTAATGGATGTGCAGTTGTGTTTGCAATATATAGTTTTGTTGTTGTACTGCTTCATGGAGTAGCAATTGTTTTTTGTTTCTTTTGTAGCATTGTTGGGAGATCTCTTGTGAATTCTGATTGCATTAATTTTCTTTTTAAAACTTTGGGCCTCATTACACAGAGGGCGGTGGACCAAGGTGCTATTAGCATCTTGGTCCATGCCGGTAAAATACCGGCACCGCCTTGGAGGAAAGGGGAATTACCGCCCTATTCCAAGGTTGGTGGGGCGGTAATTCCCCCTTCCCGCATTGCCCTTCCCCATTCCCATTTTTGCCCCATAGGGTATAATGGGAATGGGGAAGGTGCTAATTATGGCACCGCAAATTGCGGTACCGTAATTAGCTCCCTGGTCCCTTTGTGGGTTGGTTTTTAACGCCTGCAAAAAGCAGACGTTAAAGCCTCCAACCCGCAAAGGCACCTCGTAGTAAGGCGGCAAGGGTTAACGGTCACCGGTACCATTAACGGCGACTGTTAACCCTTACCGCCGTCCGTGTAATGAGGCCCTTTATCTTTTTGATGAACAGAATACATATCTTGATGGGGTGTGTAGAGTCTGTTGTACTCTAGGATGCAAGGAATGTCAGTATTGACTGTGTGTGCATCAGAATTGACTAGGAATAGTCCTTTGAGTGTACATAGATGTGAAAGTGCTGCATAACTCATACCATCTTTAAAGACTGTGCTGCCAATGGCAATCAATACCTGATCTATGGTTAGACCTTGTGATTTGTGAACAGTGACTGAATATGCAAGAGACAGAGATAATTGTTCTCGGTGTACACAAATGTCTTTGAAAAGAAGGAATCGTGCTGTTGAGTGTCCTATCCTTTTAACTTCTGAAAGTTTGTCAAAGTGGATGTTGATAAACTAAATGTTGTTGCCATGTGTATACGTCGGGAAGCCAACAACTGTAACAATTGCTCCATTGACTAAACCTTTCTCTACATCAAGGTGATGTTTAAGAATTACTCTGCAGTTTAGACACTACATTAACATTTCCTCCAATCCAGCTGTGTTTGAGATAGATTTTTCTAAGATACTTAGTCATGCTGTTGCTAGTTGACACATAGGGAGTGCTATGCTGTGCACTTCCAGTTTGTTTGTGGATTTAATATGCAATATTGGTTGCATTCCTTTTTTTAACATTGCTATTTTTTTAGATATTGTAGGGTTTTTCTAACTTTAAGTCTTCTAGTTTTTGCCAAGTCTTTTTGTCTTTTGTTGGAACACCATTAACTAGGATAATCAATGATTGATGTATTGGCCTTCACACTCCTAGAGTTTCTACATGTTCATTAAGATCTAATGGCAAATATACTACTTTTCAACAAATGCCTTTTAATAATTCTGAAGGAGGCAATTTGGCTGTTTTGGGTTGAAGGTGTATTATAGCTTGAAATGGGTGTACAGTTATTAAGTTATTGCAGAGCTTTTGGAAGTGGGAATATTTCCAAGTTATTAGTGACAGCACATGGTGGCATTTGGTTATTATCAAGCTTTGTATTGCAATATGTGCAAAGTATTGAAGGGTCACTTATTTTGTATTTAATATCTGTTATACGATATAAAGCTAATTGGAACCATTGGGATTCCTCATTGTCCTCTATTTTGTAAGTCATATCTACATTGTCTGTGCTCTTCTTATGAAAAGTTCTGCGATAACAGACCCATACTTGGTTTGATATTTCAAAGATTTGTTTTAAAACTTTTTTATTTCTTTTTTGTATGTGTTTGTTAGAAGGGAGGTGTTTGTAAGGTTTTAGTTAATGTTTTCTAAAGTTACAGAATTTTCGAAGTCATATTCACTCCCAAAATATCTACTTTGGATGTGTTGTATTTGTTCAAGGAGTTCTTTGGCTGTTTTGTGTCGGAGAATGTTATTAGAATGTTGTAGTTGTAAAGCAAGACTTGTTGCTTAGTACAGTCTCTGCAGAATATTCTGTAAAAGCAATGGTGTGTTCCTAACATTTTGATGTGGTGGAAGCTGCTTTTGTAAGCAGTTCCTGAAATGCAGGCTAATGAATGTCCTCACAGTCCAGTGTAGTTGTGCACTGGACAGGAGTCCATGGTTTGTAAAGTTGTTATTCTAATTTTGTCTTTTACTTTCTCATAGTGATTGAGGAATTGTTGTAAAGATTTGAAGGATTGTTGGCGTATGTTACACACTGAGCTGCATGGCCATTTGTAGACTGGACAGCTTGGTTGGGTAAAAGGAAAAGTTGGTTGAAAGTTGGTTTGGTAAATTTTTTCGATTAGGGTTTCTTGTGCCATAATGTTCGTTTTGTACCATTTCATACCCTCGGCCATCACCATGTATGACAATTTCTTTTGTTTTTGGTCTTGTTTATAAGCTTCTTCATTGAAATATGCTTCTGTGCTGCTTGTATTGCCCTGTCAATTACAGCTTCGAGGAATAGCCTTCTGCCGCAATTTTTAAGGGTAGAGCCTAACTTTTCAGTTGTTTTCATAAGCTTGTAAAGTTCTCTACACTGGATCATTTTTTGTCAAATTAATTTTTTGATATGCTTAACTGTGGCTAAGTTAACATTGTTAGATCTAGTGGTAGTGTCATTAGCAATTTTCCTCATGTTTATTCATTTTTTTTATTTTTATTTTGTGGAAGGGGGGCCCTAGTTGTTTTTAGTGGTTTCTGGTTTAGTTTTGTTGACTAATTGTATTAGCAGTTTTTTTTAAAAAGAAATTGCTATACATTCTGCAACAGGTGGATGAGTATTTGGCTAGCTTTTACTTTTATCTGCTCTATTTTTTTGTTTTCTATGCTTTTTAATAGGCATTCTGTTCTGTATGTTGGAAAAAAAGGAAACTCTGGGGTTTGAAAGTTGTGAATATGCATGCGTGTATTGTGAATGTGTGTGTGAATATGATGACATAGATAAATAGAGGGCTGTGTGATTCTGTAATAGGTTGATAGTTTGCTTGGGACTGTTGTAAGAGTAGCTGTGTGTGTAGATGTGTGAAGGGCTTGGGTTAGTGCGTAATAGAGTGGTAGTGTGAATGACTAAGTAAGGACAGTACAATGTTTATAATGTAATAGTGGGTGTTTTAATACTGATGTTTAGATGAGAATAGAAACAGTGTACATGTTGAGTAAGAGCAAAATAAATGTTGAGTTGAAAGGAATTTTTTAGGTGACTATGCAGCTCAACTATACTGTATGAGTAACAGAAAGAATATTACTACAGTAATACACTTAGTTTGTAGGATGTGAAGAGTACTTTTCTTCAGGTTGTTGTCTTCGTGGAGGTTGTTGTTCACTGCAATTACGAAAAAAGAAAATGAGTGGGTATATATGGTAATGGTGAAGTAATTTGAGTACAAGAAGACATTATTTATGAATGCAGATGGAGTTATTGGGAAGAAGAGTTATTAACATTGAGCCTCATCATGAGTATGGTGTAACCCTGCCATTGCTGCAGGTGGGTTGCCACCAGATTAGTAATCCTTTTTCTACACGTAGCTTCCCGGTGCCACCAGGACATTACAAGTCCTGTTGGCCTGGAAGTCAGGTGCAGGAAAATGTTAGTCCCTATTCCAGTGGATTCCCATAGGACTCTATGGGAATGGGTACAGGGGAGTACTGGCACTGTTGCTAATGGGTCCGGTGTTCCCATGATAAGTATGCCTAACAGGGCCACAATAAGAAAGTGTGACATTTTTTTACAATGGAAAATTTTGAGCATTTAAAAAACAGTACTTTTTGGGAGGCTGTACATGAAAGTAAAAAAAGTGGTTTTGTGGATTTCTAGCAGCACTGTGCATAACTTTTTTTATAAAGAAAAGAAATGGAAAATATGTGTAGAACATTTTTAAGTGGCACTTGTGTGAAAGTTTATTATGTTGTCAGTACATGCATGCTTGTAAATGTGATTCATTTCAGTGTGTAGTTGCTTATTAAATAATGGTACTTTTGTTTGTATTGTGGTTGCACTTTTTGCATTAGAAAAGGTTCCCTACAAGTCCCAGAATGCAGACAAAAATATAGGAACCAATACGCACATACAGATTAGAAACGGGAATGTTAGCAAGCATGCATGTGCATCAAAGTTAATAAAATGGCACACACTGAGTGTCATTTCAAAATTTTGCACAACTCATTTGCATTATCTTTCATTTATTTTTAAAAATGACACACAGTACTGATGTACATATATACATGCATTTATTAGTTTTACTTGAAATGGTGCTGGAATAAATATTATTAAATGCATTGCATTTTTCAATTTTTCATTCAAGTACATGCTATGCTTTAGTAACATAAATGCATTGTTTTATTTTGACTTTGCATTGTGGGAGTTTTAGTGTAACTTTCTTAGTGGGAGAAGTGGTATTGAAAGTGACAGACTGAATGAAAAAAATAACACTTGATAGATTATAATTGGTCATATTAGCAAGTCATTTAAACATCTGTAGAAATGTTTTAAATGTGAGTTTGTTTTCTTTCACAAAAAAGACACAGACATTGCTACTAGAATTGCAAATATGTATTTTTGAACTGTTATGAACATGCTCTTTAAAAGAACACTTTGCAAACACACAGCATTGTAAGTAACTGCCACTTGATTTCAGGAGGTGGGACAAAAGAGAGTATGAATATTGACTAGGTTAGTGCAGAGTAAGTGGCAGGAACCCTGTTTATATGCATTTGTAAAAGTGCTGGAAATATAAGAATACATGTACTTTGTCTTGACAGATGCAGATGTGGTTGAATCTACAAATAGAAATCTTGAAGAATGTTATAGTAGTTTTTGATGCAGTGTTGTGCGTAACAGTAGACATGTACTCTGAGAGTTCAACAGTACATCTGAAGTGTTGAACTAAGATGACAGAGTTAGATATAGAGTTTCGGATGTGATTGGTGGATGGGTGTGTGACAGCTTGAAAGCAGCCAATGAGGGAGTGTACAAAGATTAAAGTGGAAAGGTAAGAAGGCTGCTCTGTGTTACGGGGTTCGCGGACAGCGGTTAGTCGCGACGGACAGGGCTTGCCACATCGGGTCTTTACAGATGCCTGGCATGGAAAGGGACTGTGGGGATTAGCCAATGAGGTGTTCTGGTTGTTTTTCATAGGTTGAGAGGTAGCAGTTATTTTGATTGCTGTGTGTAGGGAAGATGTGGCTATTGCTATGAGAAGGCTTAGTGTGTGGATGCTGGGAGATTCTTGGATGTTTAATTTGCAAAGGTACACATAAATGTGTGGCATTCCTGGTAACACTGAAGTAGAGAGAATGACAGTTTCTTGTCATAGTGTGCCTGGCCAAAACTGGGTGAGTTTATTAGCATTTTGCAAAGGTATGTCTCATTTGAAATGTCCAGATTTGATTGTGGTACATTGTGTCGGACATAGTGTGGGATACATTAGTGCAATATTTTGCAAATTGCATTGAAAGATATGTTGAAATGATTAATGGAACTATTTCCATGGGAATATTATCTTTTCACAAATACATCCTAGGGCAGTATAAGGATGCACCAATGTGTTTTGACCCCAACAAGAAGCAGGAAGGAACATTGTAAATATAGGTGTCTGTACATTTTTGAATGGTGTTGGGATGGCATCTTTTGCAAATGAGAACATTATGCTGCATGATGCAACCATTCTTGAGTGATGGCATGACTTTCACTGATGTTGGAAATCAGATGTTCTCCTAAACATTCAAAATACACTCAGAATGTTCATGTAAAAATGATGTAGAGATTTCTAAGTAGTTGTAGGAAAAAAATAAGCACCCAAAAAATCAAAACTGAAAAAAACCCAAAAAAGAGTCACCATTGTACACTAAATTCTTTAAAGTAAGTGTATACCTCTCCACCCTCCTTAAATTAAGTGTTCTCTCTGCGGACACTGCAGACACCATGGTATTCGGCGGATGGCACATGCCCAATCCGGGTCATTTGAGGATGCCTGGCAAGGAAATGGGACTGTGCGGCCCAGGGGATTAGCCAAGCAGGTTTTCTGGTTGTGGTATACAAGGAGAGAGGGTGGCAGAAGCTTTGTTTGCTGAGAGGCATGCAGAAGCTATGGCTATGTTTTACAGGACGCAGAGTGCATGGATTTTGGGGGACCCATGGATCCATTAGCTGAAGGTGTATGTTGAGCACCGTGGAGTGGCTGAAAATCTTGGATTTGATGATTTTCATGTATAATGGTATTGAGTGTGCGGCATGAAGCGGGTGGACTTTCTCCCATTTTGTGTAAATATGGTCAGTGAAACATTCAGACATTATCATTGTTCATTGTAGAGGGAACAGTTTAGGTTATATGACTAGAATTGCAATGGAGACATTCGGAAAGTTTAAGGAAATGTTCCCCAATTCAAGGATGTTTTTTTTTTGCATTGCCCAGAGACAGATGTGAATGCGCTCAAGTTAACTTAGTCTACACATGGAGAAAACAAGGCGCAATGTCAATAAGACTGTGCGAATTTTTGGGAGATGTTGGCAATGACACTTTCGATAATTAAAATATTAAATTTGACATTGCCAACATTTTCTGCAGTGATGGAGTACATCTTACTGTTGCAGGTAATCACATTTTTTGGCAAACTATTCAGAATGCTTTGAAGCAGTTTTTGTAAATATACAAAGCATTTTTCAGTATGTGCAAAAAAATACATGGACACGCCGAGAAAGAAAATGCCTACTATTTTTGCAAGTTTAAAAAATAGTTAAGTTTAGTACAATGTTCTTTAGTTTACTTAAAAAATGTTTGAAAAATTTATAAAAGCTAAAAAAATGTTATTTTCAGAGCCACCATTTTCCCATGCAAAAGAGTTCAATGTTTTTGATGCCACCAACAAGTTCTTTTGATGTCCAAAGACTATTGTGCTGTTCCCGGACTCCACAGACTGCACAGAGGCCTGTCTCTTTTTTGTTACTTCTATTTTTCAACTGTGAAAGGTGGCTTTAAAAGGAAATTTTGTTTGTGACTTTTGTGTTTTATATTATTGTTTGGCTTTTTTTATGCAGGAGAGGCAAGAAAGGGGAGGGAAGGGAGACAAGGGCACCAACCACAGGGACAAAGGGGCAGGTGGACAGGTGAAGATGTTGGTGGGCCTTAATCAGGTAGGGGGCAGTGTTTCTAGTGTTCCTTGACTGTGGCCTCAAAAGCACTCTAAAACTGCTCCCACCTCCAGAGCGTTGTGTCGCAGTACATACACAGTACTGTGACCCTCGAAAGGTACGGGTGAACAGTGTTATGTATGGCCTGCAAAGCTTACACTGGTATCCTCTGCACCACAGGAGTGCCCCTTGTGGTGAAAGTAGCAGATGATGAGGATGAGGTAGAGGACATCAGCCTACTCATCCCTTTGAAAGGTACCACCTTTCTCACTGCTCACTTGTGATTTGTCTTGAGGTGTTACCACATGGAAGTGGTCCCGTAGAAGTAGAGACCCAGTTTTCCACAACTGAGTACAACCTTGCACTCAGTGCATTTAACCTTGTCTGTCTGATCCTTTGGTGTACCCCCTATGGTGGGAAACACCTGCCACACGCCGGACTCACGAAAGGAGCTGGAGCGAGGGACTTCCAGTACCTAATCTTTGTCTTCCTCGTGTTCCTCCTCTGTATCTCAATGCCTGTTCTCCTCTCCAGACCCTCCAGATGGTGATGGTGGTGGTGGTGGTTGGGGAGCTGAAGTGGCCATAACACATGCATTCTGGTCTCTAATAAGCACAAAAAACCAACAGGTGCTCTCTCCTGGACAGCCAGGTTGTCAATGAGGAACAGTAATAGGTGGGTCCCTTCAGAGGGGCTGTCCGCAGACCCTGTGACTGTCCACGGACTATCAAGCCCCAAAGGGGGCTTAAAAAGTTATACAAAGTTACCAGATTAACTAAGACACAGTCTAGGAGCTCTAAAAGGGTAAAGTTTCAGCTTGAAACACCCTAGAGTGGCCGAAAATGCAGTTTTAAACTGTCCGGGGGTACAGACACTGTCCGTGTACACTCACTTCACGTGAGTGCAGTCATATGATGACATCCTTGGATGTCCGGGGACATGACGGCTGTTCTGCGGAAACCTATTGGGTAGGAGACAATGGGCCTCATTACGACCCAGGCGGTAACCATGGCGATATTAGCACCATGGTTGCCGCCGGAACCTTACCGATTCCGCCATGGTGAATGGAGCAATTACCGCCCCATTCCAAGGTTGGCGGGGGCGGTAATTCCCCATTCACCATGGCGCTTCCCCTTTCCCATTTTTGCCCCATAGGGCTCAATGGGAATTGTGAAGGCTTTAATAACGGTACCGCAAATTGTCCTTAACGCTTGGTAAAACCAGGCGTTAAGGGAGGACCAGCGAAGGGACCTCGGAATAGGGTGGTAAGGGATTACCGGCAACAGTGCCCTTACCGGTACTGGTAATCCCTTACCACCCAGGTCGTAATAAGGCCCAATGTGCGCATGCGTGCCAGTGTTCGAAGGAGAGGGGCTGAGTCCCCGAATTAATTAAAAGTTCTCCACACATGAGCGGACATGTCTAGGCAGGCACTGTGTCTGGGGGCACAGTGAGAGGAGATGCGCATGTGTGCCAGTGTCCAGAGGACAGGGGCAGAGTTCTGAACTAATTAAAAGTGAGCCACACGAGAGCGGACATGTCTGGACAGGTGCAGTGTCTGGCGGCACCTCCATTTTGGTTACAAACATCCCAGACAGTCGCGCAGACCGTGGACTCATAATTGGGCTTTTTAAAAATCTGGCAGCAAAACTATACACATACATATTTCTTGAAAAAAACATACATTTAATTAACAAAGAGATGGGGAATCAGAATGGGAAACATAAATAGGGAATTGGGATATAGAATTGGGATTTTGTGTCATCATAGCATCATTTATTTACATTCAGGATATGTTATGGCGATCATTGTTTGGGAGAAGGTGAATTGGTACAGGTACAACTAGTGAAGTGATAGCGAACATTTTCCTTGACATAATTTTTCACATATATCAGCAACTGCATTGAATTATTATTCAGTTCATCCTTTTTGATGATAACTTGATTAGTTCATTATGTAAATTTGGGGTTAGGCGCTCTCTGTGTAAATCCTCAACTTCACTCAAATGGAATTTGGCCCTAGTTTCCTCATCACCACTATGTATTGTTAAAAAAAAATGATAGTGACATTTGAATAAATTACATTACTTTTTTTGTTCAAAAAAATGTATTGTATACCATTACAGCTGTTTTCTTCAGTAATTTTGTCTTTGGGGAAATATTCCTCTAACCATTCGAGTGTGCTTGCCATTTCTGTTATAACAAAACAATAGTGCTATTTCTTACAAGTTATGTATACATAACAAATGATAATCATAGAGAAATAAATACAGTGTGCTTACTATTTTCTAAGAGATTCTTCCGAAATAAGAGCCAGGTGTTTGTCAGTCTGTAAACAAGGTTGTACTGAGGTGATACTGTGAGGTGTACAGTTAAGCTTTGTGCTTGGTGCATTCGATTATATTGTGCCCTAAATATAAACACAGTTATAGTTTTTGAAGTACAGATTTCCTATAAATATTTATTTTTGGATGTAGTACATATATCTATTGTTGTTTCATGTATATGTCATTGTCGGTTGAAGGATACAACATTGTAAGATAACACCTCTGCTTTTGGGCAGTGTGAATGCTGTCCGAAGTCTGCAGACATTTGCACGGTCGCTGGACTCTGCAGCTGTCATATTGGAGGCAGGGGGGTCAGTATGATGTAAGTGTTACCACATCACTTACCTGGGGCAGGGGGCGTGCCTGTCGGTCCCGACGCGCCCCGTCCTGGCGTCTTTATCCACGATTTCAGTTGGGGGGCTCGCCGCTTCCGGGGTTCCCGTATCCTTGGGCTCGCGCAATGCACGGAAGACCGTGTTTTGCCCTACGCGCATGCGCCGTCCACAGAGCACTTGGGAAACCGCAAGCTTGCTTCCCAAGCCTCGTTTTGGGCGCGGCAGCACCCGGGGACAGCACGGCTTGCGTTCCAAGCCTCCCGGGTGCTGCCTGCCCTATTTAAAGGGGCTGTTTTTTGTAACACACCGCGTCTCAACGCGGTTGTATTTGGATCGCGTCCTCGCCCGTGCAGCTCTCTGAGTTGCTACTTTCCTGCTCCAGCCGGTTTCCATGCCTTTTCCCTGGTTTCCCTTGCTGGTTCCTGTGGGGGTAGTTCCTGCTCCCTTCCAGATCCTTTTGGTTCCCACTGGGTTCTCTCCACCTTACTTTGGTCTCCCCTTTAGGCTGCCCTTGGGTTCCTGACCCTGTTCTGTTCTTTTCAGCCTATTGCTTCTGGCTCTGTTCTGCCTCCTTCCTGGGGGGTTTCTGCCTCTCGTCAGACTACTATTGCCAGAACAGCTACAGCCCACTCAAGCTGCAGCCTTTTGCCTGCTGCCATTTCCTGGAGTCTTTGCTGTTGTTTTCTGCTGTGGACCATCATCGTTATGTCAAGACCCGCCTTCCCTGTCAGTGCATGCACTGTCCCGACGTCACGAAAATCAGGGAAGTGCGCATCCGTGGCGTTGGGAGCTGGTCCACCTCTGACCTTGTTGACTCCAGGGTGGGGGTTGGGCTGGTTTCTCGCGTTACACTTTCTGCACTCATCAGTCGGACAGCCTGGCGACTTCACCACGACCGGCAACCGGAAATTCAGGTATTCAGCGCCACGAGACATTTTCCTTAACAGATTGAGACGACTGCCTTCCGACTTCGAGATGGATGAAGCTCAGCAACTTCGGGAAGAGATGCGGGTCCTTCGAGCCGAGATGACTGCGCTCCGCCAAGAAAACATTGGTCTAAGACAGATGGTGACACAAGGTACTGGGGTTGCACCTCAGGTGAAGGAGCAATCTCTCAAAACACACCTATCAAGTTTGATGGAGATTCAAGACGTGTGGCAGAGTTTTGCAACCACTGTAGAATACATTTCCTTTTCAGAGCCTCTTATTTCAATTCGGACAAGGCCAAGATTGGATATATACTGGGTACCTTGACCGGGAATGCCCTTGCGTGGGGAGCCCCCTTGGTGTCTGCCAATAGCCCCATTCTTAATGACTTTGCAGCCTTCAAAAAGGCATTCCTAGAGGTTTTTCAATCTCCAAATCTGGCCTCCACAGCACAAAACCAATTGATGGACCTCAAACAGGGAACTATGGACATTATAGCCTACATTGGTCGCTTTTGTCAATTGGCAACCGATTCGCAGTGGCCTGAAATAACCCAAAAGACTTTGTTTTGAAGAGGATTGAGAGAGGAGTATAAGGACGAGTTATTGCACATCCCAGAGCCTGACCCCTCCAGCAACTTGTAGAACAGGTTTTGCGCATTGACCACAGATTGGCAGAACAGACGGGAGAGAGACGTCGAGCAGACGGATGTTCTCTAGACCACCAAACACTCAGACCGGGACTCCTGGGTCTTCAGACCCCGGTTCAGAACCCATGCAGTTGGGTGCCGTGAGGGGTCCGCTATCTGAAGCAGAACGGAAACGCAGAAGAAGTCTGAGACTTTGGGCCTCATTACGACCCAGGCGGTAAGGGGTTTACGGCAGCCTAAACAGCGCCGACCCTTACCGCCTGAGTACGAGGTCCCTTAGCGCCATGGCGGATTTAACACCTGCTTTTAGCAGGTGTTAAAATCCATGGCGCTAAGGGACCATGGAGTTAATTACGCCAACGTAATTTACGGTGGCGTAATTAACGCCTTCCCCACTCCCATTATGCCCTATGGGGCAAAAATGGGAATGGGGAAGGGTAAATGGGGATTGGGGACTTACCGCCCCGCCAAGGTCGGAATGGGGCGGTAAGTCCGCCAACCACCATGGCGTAAACATAGTTTACGCCATGGTAGTAAAGTCACGGCCCAGGCGGTAACTTACCGCCTGGGTCGTAATGAGGCCCTTTGTTTGTACTGTGGGGCCGCCGGGCACTACTTGGGTTCCTGTCCTCTAGGCCCCCAAAGGAAGTCGGAAAACTAGAAGGCCTGTCATCTGTAGGAAAGGCAACGACAGGGCCTTCCTCGTACTCAGTCCTTTCCCACCCCTGTTCCTTGCTTCAGCCCATGCAACTGGCTGTCTTGCTGGTTTTGAAGATCAAGTTGACATGGTTAGACAAAGAGGCGGACGTTCTTGGCTTATTGGACTGTGGGGCTTCTGGAAATTACATTGATGAAGCTTTCGCAGCACGTCATGGCATACCTTTGTTCGCCCGGAGAAGTGTCCTGCCTGTAGAGGTGATCGATGGGACCCCCTTATCTTCAGGGCCAATTCGTCAACATACCATGTGCTTACATATCCAGATCAAGGAACATGGGGAAAGAATCGCTCTGGATTTCATCAGATCACCCTCCTATCCTGTGGTCTTGGGATTACCCTGGCTTCTTCACCACAATCCAACCATCAATTGGGGAGCTCGCACCTTGGATTTTGCTTCCGCTCATTGCCTCCGTAATTGTTGCTTGCCCGGCGTGCCTCAGAATGAGTTCACCTCCATACCCCTTACAAGGAGTAGTGGTCCACCAGGGTTTTGCTCGTTGTCGCCAATCCCTCAGGAATACGCCAAATTTCAGACCGTGTTTTCCGAGCCTGGGGACATACCTCTGCCACCTCACAGAACGTTTGACTGTTCCATTGATCTGGTACCTGGTTCTGTGGTACCCCATGGGAAGGTGTACACTGTGTCCCTAACCAAGAAGACTGCCTTACAGGAATATCTGTCTGACTGCATCAAGAAGGGATACATTGCACCTTCGAAGTCACCTGCTGGTTTTCCTCTATTTTTTGTGAAGAAGAAAGAAGGTACCCTACGTCCCTGTATCGACTATCATCAATTGAATGACATCACACGAAAAGACAGGTATCCACTGCCCTTGATCCGGAATATCATGGAATCTCTTCGAGCAGCCCTGGTTTTTACCAAGTTGGATCTGCGTGGTGCCTATCATTTGATTCGGATAAAAGAAGGCGAAGAATGGAAGACGGCCTTCAAAACTCCATTTGGGCATTACGAATACTGAGTAATGCCATTTGGGTTGTGTAATGCCCCAGCCGTCTTCCAGCGCTTTATGGACTAAATCTTTAGCGATCTGATTGGCATCTCAGTTTGGGTGTACCTTGATGATATCCTCATCTTCTCAGCTTCCCGGGAATAACATGTGGGACACGTTCGTGAGGTGCTTCGACGGTTGTCTCAGAACCAACTATACGCAAAGGCAGAGAAGTGTTCTTTTCATCAGGAAAGCATGGAGTTTCTGGGTTATGTGATCAGTGGCACAGGTATCTTCATGGATCCAGTCAAGGTGCAAGCCATTCATAACTGGACTCAACCTTCCGATCTGAAGTCCCTTCAACGATATTTGGGATTCGGCAATTTTTGCGGCAATTCTTACCCCATTTTTCACAACTCACGGTTCATTTGACCCAACTAACCAGCAGCAAAGTACCCTTTCTTTGGAATTCGCAGGCCACCATGGCTTTTGACACCTTGAAGCAAGCTTTCAGTACTGCACCCATTTTGCGTCATCCCAATGTCGAGATACCATACATCGTGGAGGCAGATGCTTCCGACTTTGCTGTTAGTGCTGTTCTCCTGCAGAAGGAATCCGAATCAGACATGGAACACCCTGTGGCATATTTCTCCCGCAAACTCACTTCTAGCGAACGGAATTACGCAGTAATAGAAAAGGAGCTGTTGGCCATAAAAGCAGCGTTTGAGGAATGGAGGCACCATCTCCTTGGGGGACGGCATTCTGTGGAAGTACGTACTGATCACCGTAACTTACAGTATTTGCGGTCTCGTCAGTGCCGAACCTCTCGTCAAGCCCGGTGGGCCTTCTTTTTCTCATACTACGATTTCCATATTACGTACATTCCCAGTGCTCAGAACGTGAAAGCCGACGCTCTATCCCGGTCTTTGGAAGTAGACGTAAGAAGTGAATGTAAGGATATGCCATTAATATCTCCAAAGCATTTTTTATTCACACTTTCGCCTCATCTCCAGACTATTCTACAGACACAATTACAGATCCAGCTCAGGCAAGCCTCCTGAGGCAATATCAGATCACAGAATGCAATGGGTTGCTTTTCTATTGGAACAGACTATACATCCCCACAATCTCCCTTTGGACTCTTGTACTTCATGGGTTCCATGATGCCCGAGCAGGTGGACATCGTGGGGTAAGAGCCACCCAAGAATTAGTATCCATGCAGTTCTGGTGGGCAGGATGGGCCGATGAAGATGAACGGTATGTCAAGAGCTGTCCTCTGTGTGCCCAGACTAAGACACCTAGGAAGAGACCACTGGGGTTGCTTCATCCCACAGAGATACCTCCTTACCAGTGGCACACCATTGCTGTTGATTTTATCGTTGAACTTCCCCCATCGGATGGATATACCTGTATCATGGTTGCTGTGGACTGTTTTACCAAGGCGGCCCATTTTGTTCCATTTCCTAGAATGCCCACAGCATCCCAGATGGCTTTGGCGTTTCTTCAGGATGTTTACAGATTACATGGATTACCAGAAAAGATCATATCCGACCATGAATCCCAGTTCTTATCCTCTTTCTGGTGCCAATTGTGTAGTCATCTCGGCATTCACCGAGCCCTTAGTTTGGGTTATCATCCTCACACTAACGGCCAGACTGAAAGAACTAACCAAACTCCAGAACAGTACCTTCGGTGTTTTGCCAATGCCACTCAATCTAACTGGAAGATGCATCTGGCTCTGGCTGAAGTCTCCTATAACAACACGATAAATTCTGCTACCGGACTAAGTCCGTTTTTCTGTTCATCTGGTCAACATCCTAGGCTGGTGCCTTTTCGTCCCGTAATACCCAGTGCGGTTCCTTCTGCTGATCATCTTGTCGCTACCATCCAAGATCAACACTCCTTGGCATGCAGAACTCTGGCAGAGGCACAGGAGCGCATGAAGCAACGGCTGATAAAGGGCGAACCCCAGAACCCGCTTTCTGGGTGGGAGATTTGGTCTGGTTGTCCTCTAAGAATCTGCCAGTGTGTAATCTACCTACCAAACTGGCTCCCAGTTACCTTCGCCATTTAGGACTACTAGGCGTTTATCCTCAGTGGCGTTTCGTTTGCAGTTGCCTCAGTCCTGGCGGGTACACCCTGTCTTCCACATCTCCCTTTTGAAGCCATACGTGGTTGATACTTTTGGGTAGTCTTCCCCTCGTCCTGCCTCAGTTGTTGTCTGGGGTACCCCAGAATTTGAAGTGCAGGAGATTTGTGATTCGTGCATTAGACGGGGGGTTCTCCAGTACTTAGTGGACTAGAAGGGCTACCCTGCCTGTGATCGCACTTGGGAACCACGCAGTTATGTGCACGCTCCCCGTCTGGTCCGCAAATTCTATCACCATTTCCCTTGGAAACCTGGGGCCCCTGGCCTTTCTGGGAGGGGACATAGTGTTACCAGATCACTTACCTGGGGCAGGGGCACACCTGTCGGTCCTGGCGCGCCCTGTCCTGGCGTTTTTATCCCCGATTTCGGTTGGGGGTCCGCGGCCTTTTGCTGCACTCGCCGCTTCCGGGTTTCCCGTATCCTTGGGCTCGCGCATGCGCGGAAGGCCGTGTTTTGCCCTCCGCGCAAGCGCTGTCCACAGAGCGCTTGGGAAAACGCAAGCTTGCGTTCCAAGCCTCCCGGGTGCTGCCTGCCTTGTTTAAAGGGCCCGTTTTTTGTAAACAACCGCGTCTCAACGCGGTTGTATTTGGATCGCGTCCTTTCCCGTGCAGCTCTCCGAGTTGCTACTTTCCTGCTCCAGCCTGTTTCCTTGCCTTTTCCCTGGTTTCCCTTGCTGGCTCCTGTGGGGGTAATTCCTGCTCCCTTCCAGTCCTTTTGGTTCCCACTGGGTTCTCTCCACTTTACTCTGGTCTCCCCTTTAGGCTGCCCTTGGGTTCCTGACCCTGTTCTGTTCTGTTCAGCCTATTGCTTCTGGCTCTGTTCTGCCTCCTTCCTGGGGAGTTTCTGCCTTTCGTCAGACTACTATTGCCGGAACAGCTAAAGCCCACTCAAGCTTCAGCCTTTTGCCTGCTGCTATTTCCTGGAGTCTTTGCTGTTGTATTCTGCTGTGGACCATCATCGTTGTCTCAAAACCCGCCTTCCCTGTCAGTGCTTGCACTGTCCCGACGTCACGAAAATCAGGGAAGTGCGCATCTGTGGCATTGGGAGCCGGTCCACCTCTAACCCTGTTGACTCCAGGGTGGGGTTGTGCCGGCTTCTCGCGTTACACTTTCTGCACTCATCAGTCGGACAGCCTGACGACTTCACCACGACCGGCAACCGGAAGTTCAGGTATTCAGCACCCATGAGACGCTTTCCTTAACAGTAAGGGACATATAGAAAATTAAGGGTATCCTGGTAAAAACCCATGAAATTCAGTGAAAAACGTTTGTTAATGGTACGTTATGGTTAAGTTGCACAAATAAAAACCCATGAAAATCAGTGAAAAACTTTTTAAAGGGACGTTATGGTTAAGGTGCACTAATAAAAACCTATCAAATTCAGCAAAAACAGTTGTTAAATCAACATTATGGTTACAAGTAAAATCGGAAAACTACAGAAATTCACCAGTTATGGTAAGGTAAGCAACCATAACTCGCTCCACCACCGTGCACTGCTTAGACTAACACCCAGGACATGAAATATGAAATCACAATTCCATTGATGACATCACTGATGACATCACCTATGAAATTAATTTTGATGAAAAGTCCTTACAAGGGCTTGTGCTTATAATGTTGGTAAGAAGATGTCAGGGGTGATCGGGAGACCTATCACAAACTACTGAATGTGTTAAACAATGTACTTATCTAAACAAAACATTATATTGGATTGGTGTTGTTAATACAGGAACCAAATCATATATACACATAGGAAATGGATGTAGCATACACCATAGAAGTACAATATTTTTTATCTGGTAATTTTGGCTTGTAAAATAGTGAAAGCTATACTTGGAGAGTTTTGAGTAATGTTAAGCATGGAATACATAGCTAATAAATCAAGACTTACAACATAAAAATGTGTTACTACATATTATTGCACTTTTAAACAAATTTTGTATAAATTGAAAAGTTGAGCAATCAGCTAAATCAATAAAAAAAATATATTATTACATTCTTTACTTGTTTATCTCTTGATTGCACAATACCATTCAATCAATTTAATATTCGACAGAGTCATTCAAAAATTTATTTAAGATTGCAATACCAGCACATAGAGCGCACCATGCTTTGTCAATTCTGATTGAAGGAATATTAGCAACAACGTTGGTATTAATGAGTAATAGATTCTACAGCTAAATTGCAAATGCTGATAAAGTGCTCAGTGCCTTCATAAAAACAAAATATTTTCAAATAACAATATGCAAATAAAGTATGCATATAAAGTAACTGTAGCAGCTTTGGTTAATTAAGTGCATAGTGCATAGTGCATCACCAAAGGTTTGTGAGAACCTTTCCAAATAGCAATGTGCAAATAAATATATGCAAGTAGAGTTGCATTAGCAGCTTCATCTGGTAAAGTGCATAGTGCATCACCTTGTAAAAGCAAGATCTCTCTGAATCACAATGTGCAAATGAAATATGCATATAAAAGTACTGTAGCAATTTTGATATAAATAAAGTGCATAATGCATCGCCAAAAGTTTACAAGACCATTTCCCAGTACCAAAATGTCCCTTTAACAAAGTTTTTTCATTGAATTCACAGGTTTTTATTAGTGCAACTTAAACATAACGTTCCCTTTGCCAACATTTTTTTTTTGTTGAATATCATGGGTTTTTACCAGTGCAGCCTAATTTGCTACAACTTACTATTATCATACATAGCACATTTTTCTCCAATTTAGAAAGTTTCACCTTAAAACTCGGCCATTCCCCACCTTCTAGCATCATTTTTAACACGTCTATAAAGTTTTTGCATGTTTTCCACTGTTTTTGTGTTTGTGGACGTTCGCAATTATCTGACATCATTGAGGACTTTTCAGACAATGTCACGTGATCATGCACTTGTGTGTGGCATCATGACATGTCTGTGAACGTATCTGCACTGCGCGAATGGATCCGTGCTTCGTGAACAGTTCAAAACTGCATTTTTCAGCTCTACTAGGAACTTTGAACCTCAATCTTTACCCTTGCAAAGCCCCTACATCTATTCTTACTCATTATCCATTAAAAATCTAGCACACAGGACATACTTGGAAGACTATTAGGAAAACTGCTATTTATCCTAAAAAAATGGCATCAGCTATTGCCATCCCTCCTCCCCAAGAGCCACACCACCACCAGCTGGAGGACCTACACAAAAGAAAAAGCGCAATACTTCAAAAGACAATCAAGAGACCGTGCTACCTCTAGCACCCAGAGAGAATCATGGGTGTGGCAGTTCTTTACTACTGTTGGAAATGTACCAAAGAATAAAGCTACCAAAGTGAAATGCGCTGAGTGTATTGTATTCAGTCGCGGACAACCTGGACAGTACTCCTATGGGACCACCTCCATGCGCTGCCACGCCAAATCCAACCACTGCAATGCTCTCAGAAAGGCTGTTCCTTTCTCAGGAAGTAGTAGGCTGTCTTCCTCTACCTCATCCTCCTCAACCAATACTGTAATCCCACATCCTACTTCATCCCACTACCTTGCAAGAGACTGTAGATCCATATCTCTCGAAAACAACAGTACTTTGCATATACTGGAACAAACCACTGTGCAAGCGGGAGCAATTTGGAAGTTATTTGAAGCTGTAATCAAGAAGCATGAGAAACACTGACCTCTACCTTACTTTTAACACATGTGCAACATCTTCCGCTGTACACCTGCTCTTCCATATGCGTGGTTGGTGCCTTCCCTCATTTCCTCCCCACCTTACTTCCTGGCCTCTCCTGCAAAAAAAAAAAAAATACAAAATCAAAAAACACAAAAAAGGTTCCTTTAGAACCACTTTCACAGTTAAAAAATAGAACTAAAACAAATAAGCTTATGAACTCAATAGACTTTGCATTTTTCAGTAAGAAGTCAGATTCAATAAAATTCTCCAACATTCCCATTAGTATTTTTTACTATTCTAATGGAAATAATGGACAATTGTATACTAGAGAAAAAGAAAAAAGCTCAGAAACACATTTTTGTCCAAAATTCTTCTCTCTAGTATGCAATGGACACCATAATCCATTGCCGTTTATAACTATCCACAGTCTCTGCATTCCCCTGTATAGCCCATGCCTTATTAGAAAATCCGGATTGCACATGCACACCATCACACAATACAGCCATTCTACTCTTTGTAATGTTATGTTTTTAACACTCCCTCATTGCTTGCTTTAAACCATTCACACATATATCCACCAATCACTTAAAACAACTCTACATATAGCCTATCAACATATTAAACTTGCACCCACCAACTGACACTTAACAATATTTTACACATCTTTTGCATTTACATTTCCCATACTTATACCCAAAAATGGTACATAGTGCTCCTATAAATGCACATATGCATTGTGCAGTGACAGAAGTGCATAAATAAAAGGGCAGTGCAGATGGCCAAGTGCTCATGGGAGCCCAGGAGGGAAGTGACAAAGGATCCCAATGTGGGAGGCCACCAGGGACGTCATTTCACCAAAATGCCAGGGGTAGCGGAAGTGGCATCACAGTGCCACACCCCCAAGAGTGACATCACAGGAAGTGATGTCATTTGACCACACACCCACAGGACGTGATGTCATTTGACCACACCCCACCGGAAGTGATGTCATTAGACTACGCCCCCACCATGACATCACAGGAAGTGGCCTAATAAAGCATTATCCCCCAGTGCATTAAGAAAAAAATGGTTACGATATCAGTGTATTGTGACATTTCATACAAGAATGGATCATCATATGTAGCAGTGTCAAGGTCCATGTTGCCACGTGAAGTGTATGAACCCCAATCCCCTCTTTATGTGGATCTGCCCTGTTATTTCAACAGGATACAGAGCGAAATCACATTCTGGGGGACAGGGGAGGATAGGCGGGCATGGGGATAGGGGAAAGCCAGGATAAAAGGGGAGAGGGAGAATATTTCACCAGAAAACATGTATGGCATCATCAGTTTTTAATGACTCTTCTGCTTGTGTTATTTTGGCTGCCAAAAGTAGTTCAAAATGTTCAAAATTAGTTCAAAATGTGTTCAAGGCATACAGTGCATTACTGAGTGATACAAACTTCAGTACCAAAAGCCTCATCAGTCCAGTCCCCAGATTTTATGGGGGAAAAAATCCTGGATGCATTTTGCATTACTCCCACACTCACCAACACTCTTTATATGTCTAGGTTTCTGTTCCTACATGTCATGATCTCTGCTTCCAAAAGATCAGGACTTGCCCGACTCCCTTGGAAGCAGACCCATAACCCTGGTTCCGAGTGCCAGCCAGTCCCAATTGGGACCTTTTGGACCCTGTCCTGGCGCCAGTGGCACCAGGCTCATAAAGATGCCCAGTCCCAGCGCTGGAAGCGCCGGCTCATAATGCTTGGGTGGACTTACCTGCAGCAGACCATGCTGCTTACTTACCTGCCAGTTGAACCCTGATCCTCTTCTGTTTGGGACTACTTTTCCTGTTGGTGGGGCAGGAGCCACTCCCTAGGTTCAGAACACTGGAACTCTTCTGGAAAGAAGGAACTCTTTTCTTACCTAGGCGTGGCTGTGGAAGGAGACACCTAAGCACTACAGGAGGCTATTTAAACCACACCCGATGGATGAATCTTGCTTTGCGTTATTCTGCATTCTCTGCAGCAGAACGCTCATCGTGTCTTCTGCTTCTGATCCTGGCCTAAGGGAACAAAGGCTACCATCCTGGAATCCAGTCTTCAGCAGCACCTGTAAAGACAAAGAAAGAACAGGTTAGCAGTACGGTCTTCAGTGGCAGCGCATCTCTTACCTGGTCCATCGGCTGTCACCAACGCCTCGCGCTGCATTCCGGCATCTGAAAGACAAGGCTTACCTACTCTTCGCATGCTCCGGAGGTCTTCGCACTGCATTCCGGCATCTGAAAGACAAAAGCTTACCAGCTCTTCGCACGCTCCGGAGCCTTCGGCGCTGCATCCCGCATCTGAAAGACAAAAGAAGGTGCGTTAAAAGACATTGGGCAACTTTATTACTCACGTGCCATTACTCCTTCCACGCCGAATCCAGTGGGTATTCCAGCACCTTCAGCTTCTCTAAAGCTCCGAACTTGTACCTGCAAGATAAAAGGGACAGTTAGTGCGCATCGTGAAGCAGGCTACAAGCGCTTACTTACGTGCTTCCAGGCGCTTCTATTCCTCACGCGGGTTCGATCCTCAACTCTCATCAGCCCGCCATCCGCCATCGCCGGAACCCTGCAAAACAAGAGATATCATTACAAAAGACTTTAAGACATTTGAAGTGCCCAGAACTTACCGTTCGTGCAGTTAACGACGGACAGCAGTCCTCTGAGGTCAAGAGGCCTGCACCCTTATCCAGTGAAGAAACTGGTTACGGCACCCTGCCCCGAGGCAGATGGAGAGCTCGGCGTTCACTTACCTAAGGTGAGGGTGTTAACCTTTGGGTTCTACAGGAGAAGAGAAAGGGAAGAGGAGAGAGGCACCCAATAACCCCAGTTCATTAATCCCATATTTTCTATCTGCAGACATCTTACTCTTCGTTCAGACATACAGTGCACAGAGGTCAAGCCCAAAGAGCCAACCGTGTGTTACACATCACCTTTGAAGATACGGCATTCACCCAGTCAAGACCGGCGCCTCTGCGGGAATCAGGTGAGCGTTACAGAACGCAAAGCCAATCGCAAAACTCCCACCCAGGCGCTATGGAAACCTCGGATACCGACCAGCTAGCCCAGTTACTTGGGGAACTAAGAGCAGAAGTGCATGCAGCCCGTCAGGAAACGAATGCTCTAAGAAGGGAACTGATTATTTCCAAGGAGCGAACAGACGATCTCGCTAGACAATTGCTACAGTCACAAGCCGGACAAACTCCGTTACCCGCATCAGGGGCAAATCTTCCTTCAACATCCTCTACGAACCCAGTGCAGATCAACCTACCTGGGAATGTACCTCTGGCTCCGCCCGAACGATTTTCTGGTGACCCAAAGAGGTTTGCAGTATTTATTAATCAGTGCCGGTTGCACTTCTTATGCCGGCCAGCAGCCTTTCCAACTGATCAAGCTAAGGTAGCTTTCGTGCTTATGTACCTTAGTGGCAATGCGGCAGACTGGTCGATCCGTCTAGTCAATCAAGATGATCCGGTTCTCCATGATTTTCAAGCTTTTCAGCTCAGTATGGAAAAACTGTTTGCAAGACATTCACAGGGGCAGGCCTTGGACAATGAGCTCCTTTCATTGCGACAGGGTAATCAAGACCTTTTGGCTTATATTGCGTCTTTCAACAGACTGATAGTGGAAACTCGATGGCCTGAGGACAAAAGGATTACGCTGTTTTATAGAGGTCTACGTGGAGAGCTCAAAGATGTGTTAGCCCAAGTAGTGAATCCCCGCAAGACTGTTCGGACTATATTGACTTAGTCGTTCAAATTGACCACAGACTGCAGAACAGGAAGGCCGATCGTTCCAAGTTTGATGCTCGAGTATTTCCAAACCACCAACTCCTACCAAAGGAGTAGACTCCGGGGAACCCATGCAAATAGGGGCCTGAAAGGACCACTAACACAAAAGGAGCGGGAAAGGAGAAAACAGCTGCAATTATGCCTCTATTGCGGAAACTCGGGGCACTTTCTTCGAGACTGTCCGGTGAAACCAGCCAAGAAGGCAGTAGGAGCTGCAGTTACCAGGGTCACAAACTCTGAGCAGGGAAACAAACTCGACCGACAAGAATAGAGGTCCTCTTGCCGAGCGTTAAAACCAGTTCCGTGACCTCGCATTTCGTGATACCTATGGTCCTCATTAGCCCTGAACATCCGGATCGATTACATGCGATTGAAGCTTACGTCGACAGCGATGCCATCGGCAATTATGTGGATCATGAAATGGTTTGAGGATGAATCTGACTCTTTGTCAAAGGCTGTAAAGGACGTCATTACTATGGTGGATGGTACGGAGATAGCCTCCGGACCAGTAACGCATACCACCAAGAAGTGACGCTAGTAAGTCAAGATGGACACCATGAGAAGATCGTGTTCGATGTGATCAAGGCCCTCAGTTCCAGATTATTCTAGGAATTCCTTGGTTAGAGAAGCACAATTCTCAGATCGATTGGCGAGCAAGAACGGTTCAGTTTCCAGAATGTGTCTCTACTTGTCACCCTCGACCTGGTGTTGCACTGGCAGCAATTTCTCGGAGGCTCCTCAGTTACCTCCTGAATACCTAGAATTCCAAGATGTTTTCCGGAAGGATCAGGCTAACTCTCTACCTCCTCATAGGTCTTATGACTGCCAGATAGACCTGATACCTGGATCTACTCCTCCTTGTAGTAGAATTTATGCCCTCAACGAGCCTGAGAATCTTCACCTCCGACAATACCTGGATCAATACCTAGCGAATGGGTTTATTCGTCCTTCCAAGTCCCCTGCTTCCTAGCTTTGTTCTTCGTTCCAAAAAAAGAAGGGGACCTTAGAACTTGTATAGATTATCGCGCCCTGAACCAGATCACCGTTAAGAATAGATATCCGTTACCTTTGATCCCTGAACTCCTGGACCAAGTCAGAAAAGCATGCATATATACAAGCTGGATCTTAGAGGAGCCTACCACTTGGTACGAGTAAAAGAGGGCGATGAATGGAAGACGGCCTTCCGCACCAAGTATGGGCTATTTGAATATCAGGTCATGGCCTTCGGACTTTGCAATGCCCCGGCCGCCTTTCAATATTTTATGAACGATGTCCTCAGAGAGCTCATAGATGTGTGTGTTGTTGTTTACATTGACGACATCCTCGTTTATTCTTTCATCGGAAACTGAACATCGGAAACACGTGAAAATGGTCCTCGAGAGATTGTGTCAACACAAACTTTTCGCTAAGTTGGAAAAATGTGTTTTCAACGTGACTGAAGTTGAATTCTTGGGATTCATATTATCACCTAGCGGAGTGCGTATGGATTCAAAGAAGGTCGATGCAATTCTCAAATGGCCATCGCCATCCTCCGTAAAAGGTGTTCAAAGCATGTTAGGCTTCGCTAACTTTTACCGCAGGTTTATCCCCGAATTCTCCTCGAATAGTCCAGCCCATCACGACTTGTTAAAGAAAAACAAACGTTTTGAATGGTCTACGAGGCGGAACAAGCTTTCCAGAATTTGAAGACTAGATTTATCTCTGCACCGATCTTAAACATCCTCGCCCAGAACTCCCTACATCGTTGAAACTGATGCTTCGAGCCTTGCCATGGGGGCAGTCCTATCACAAAAGGACCCAGTAACCAATCAGTTGCATCCCGTGGCATTTTGGTCCCGCAAATTCTCGCCTCCTGAAATCAATTACACTATTACTGATAAGGAACATCTAGCTATCAGTCCGCCTTTAAGGCTTGCGGCATTATCTTCTGGGGCCCGACACACCGTTACTGTGATTACAGATCACCGAAACCTGCAATATTTGAAAACCGCAAAAGCTCAATCCTCTAGGCACTCCGTTGGGCACTATTCTTTGCCGAGTTTGACTTCATAATTACCTATCGACCTGGTACAAAAACGGTAAAGCTGATGCCCTTTCTCGGATGGGAGTGGAAGAACATTTGATCAATCCTAAACCTGTACCTATCATTCCCGAACAAAGAATTCTAGGTGTAATCGCCACACAATCCATAGAGGAAGTTAAGGATAAAGCCAGGCTACTGGTAACTCCAGCAGACATACGAGAATTGGCATCTGCAGGGAAAGGACTTTACGGTGAAGGACAACCTATTATATTTCCAAGAACGGTTATACCTGCCCAGCACAGATTTACAGAAAAGGTAATCTCTTGTTATCACGATTCTTTAATGGAAGGACATCCCGGTATGACCAAGACCTCGAAAAGATCAAGCGCTACTTCTGGTGGCCGTCTTGGAAAAAAGATATCAGAGACTTTATAATGTCCTGTGGAGTATGCACCCAAAACAAGAGTCAAAAGGAAAACCAGCCGGCCTCTTACGCCCTATTGACATCCCGCCTCGCCCTTGGCATACGCTTTCTATAGACTTCATCACCGATCTACCTCCATGCTCCGGATACAAAACAATCCTAGTAATCGTGGACCTATTCTCCAAGATGGCGCATTTCATTCCACTCAAAGGCTTACCAACAGCAGCAACTCTGGCCGAGAATTTCTCGAAAACATCGTCCGACTGCACGGTTTTCCTTCGGTTCTAATTTCGGATCGAGGTAGTCAATTTATTTCATTTTTGGCGAAGTTGCTGTCGGTCGGCTCAAATTGATGTGAGACTTTCGACCAGCCACCACCCTCAAACCGACGGACAAACCGAGAGGACCAATCAAACTCTGGACAGTATTTACGCTGCATGCTACAACAAACTGAAAAACTTGGAAAGATATCCTTTGGATAGCCGAATATGCCTACAATAACTCTGTCCACTCGGGAACTGGGAAGACCCCGTTTTTTCTTTTATACGGTAGTCACCCTCGAACCTCGGAGTTGGATCCACTCCAAGATCTTGGAACACCAGCAGTAGACCACCTGCATTCTACAATCACCCAAGCCTTTAAGGAAGCCGTTTCTCACCTTCAAAGGGCTAAAGAACAATACTTGAAAGGTGTAGACCAACATCAGAAGGAAGCCCCCCAATATCAAGTAGGAGATCAAGTCTAGTTATCCACCAAATATCTACCTCTAAAAGGTCCACGCACATTGAACCCAAGATACCTTGGTCCCTATTCCATCACTACCATAGTAAATCCAGTAGCGGTCAAGTTGGACTTGCCCCCTCACATGAAGATACATACGGTCTTCCACGTCTCTCTATTAAAACCCGTGCAACCTCAAACCTGACTAACTACATCTCCAAAACCTATTCTAGTTGATGGAGAACTCGAGTTTGAAGTCAAAAGCATCCTGGATTCGAAGATCTCCAAATCTAAACTATTTTACCTGATTGACTGGAAAGGCTACGGTCCCCAAGAAAGATCCTGGGAACCTGCAGAATATGTCCACGCCCTCGTCTAATCAAAAGATTTCATCGAACATTTCCTAACAAGCCCAAAACCCCGGAGAAGCCCGGTTTGGGAGGGGCCTTGAGAGGGGTGCTGTCATGATCTCTGCTTCCAAAAGATCAGGACTTGCCCGACTCCCTTGGAAGCAGACCATAACCCGGTTCGAGTGCCAGCCAGTCCCAATTGGGACCTTTTGGACCCTGTCCTGGCGCCAGTGGCACCAGGCTCATAAAGATGCCCAGTCCCAGCGCTGGAAGCGCCGGGCTCATAATGCTTGGGTGGACTTACCTGCAGCAGACCATGCTGCTTACTTACCTGCCAGTTGAACCCCTGATCCTCTTCTGTTTGGGACTACTTTTCCTGTTGGGTGGGGCAGGAGCCACTCCCTAGGTTCAGAACACTGGAACTCTTCTGGAAAGCAGGAACTCTTTCTTACCTAGGCGTGGCTGTGGAAGGAGACACCTAAGCACTACAGGAGGCTATTTAAACCACACCCGATGGATGAATCTTGCTTTGCGTTATTCTGCATTCTCTGCAGCAGAACGCTCATCGTGTCTTCTGCTTCTGATCCTGGGCCTAAGGGAACAAAGGCTTACCATCCTGGAATCCAGTCAGCAGCACCTGTAAAGACAAAGGGCCTCATTACGACCCAGGCGGTAAGTTACCGCCTGGGTCGTACCTTTACCACCATGGCGTAAACTATGTTTACGCCATGGTGGTTGGCAGACTTACCGCCCCATTCCGAGGTCGGCGGGGCGGTAAGTCCCCAATCCCCATTTACCCTTCCCCATTCCCATTTTTGCCCCATAGGGCATAATGGGAGTGGGGAAGGCGTTAATTACGCCACCGTAAATTACGGTGGCGTAATTAACAACATGGTCCCTTAGCGCCATGGATTTTAACACCTGCTAAAAGCAGGTGTTAGATCCGCCATGGCGCTAAGGGACTTTGGAATCAGGCGGTAAGGGTCGGCGCTGTTTACGCTGCCGTAAACCCCTTAACGCCTGGGTCGTAATGAGGCCCAAAGAAAGAACATGTTAGCACTACGGTCTTCAGTGGCAGCGAATCTCTTACCTGGTCCATCGGCTGTCACCAACGCCTCGCGCTGCATTCCGGCATCTGAAAGACAAAAGCTTACCAGCTCTTCGCACGCTCCGGAGGCCTTCGGCGCTGCATCCCGCATCTGAAAGACAAAAGAAGGTGCGTTTAAAGACATTGGGCAACTTTATTACTCACGTGCCATTACTCCTTCCCACGCCGAATCCAGTGGGTATTCCAGCACCCTTCAGCTTCTCTAAAGCTCCGAACTTGTACCTGCAAGATAAAGGGACAGTTAGTGCGCATCGTGAAGCAGGCTACAAGCGCTTACTTACGTGCTTCCAGGCGCTTCTATTCCTCACGCGGGTTCGATCCTCAACTCTCATCAGCCCACATCCGCCATTGCCGGAACCCTGCAAAACAAGAGATATCATTACAAAAGACTTTTAAGACATTTGAAGTGCCCAGAACTTACCGTTCGTGCAGTTAACGACGGACAGCAGTCCTCTGAGGTCAAGAGGCCTGCACCCTTATCCAGTGAAGAAACTGGTTATGGCACCCTGCCCCGAGGCAGATGGAGAGCTCGGCGTTCACTTACCTAAGGTGAGGGTGTTAACCTTTGGGTTCTACAGGAGAAGAGAAAGGAAGAGGAGAGAGGCACCCAATAACCCCAGTTCATTAATCCCATATTTTCTATCTGCAGACATCTTACTCTTCGAGTCAGACATACAGTGCACAGAGGTCCAGCCCAAAGAGCCAACTGTGTGTTACACATCACCTTTGAAGATACAGCATTCACCCAGTCAAGACCGGCACCTCTGCGGGAATCAGGTGAGCGTTACACTACATGTTCATTGTCCTCCACACCCCGCACCTCTCCACAATGGTACACATTCCAACAATTAGTACTATTATATAGATTTTTGGATAATGCCCAACAGTTGCTCTTCCTTCACTCTGATCATAAGATTTAAAATGTAGTTTCTTACCAGATTGAGCAGAACAGTGGCTTGACAGACGTGCCGGTGCTCTGTTTCAATAGCATGTGAGGTGAAGATTCTGACTCGAAGGCAGGTTGTTGCTTAGGTGACTGGAAACCAGAGGAGAGGTCTGTGAGTGTTCAATGGCAACAGATCAAGAAGACACAGAACTCTGGTAGTGGAGCTGCAGGTGTTTGGCAGAGAAGATGCTGCAAGTATGGCAGGTGCTGTTTTGAGGTCACAGAATATTGGCTGTGATGCCGATGGTGCCGGGCTGGTTTTAACAGAGGGCACTGAGTGGGTGTGTCTCATCATTGCTTGGTTGACTACAAATCAAGATACGGTGCTGGCATTGTGAAGACAGAACTGTAGCTGTGGGTAGCTGGTGACTGGCTTAAAGGAAGTTGCTGCTTAGATGGCTCATCATTGCTTCATTGACTGGAAATGAAGAAAAGCCAGGCGGGAATCAGATAGCAAATGTTTTCATGACACACAAAACTCCAGCTGTGCTGCAGCTTCTGGCTGACTTGTCAAGAAGATGCTGATGGAGGCTACTCAGATTCTAAGAGACTGGCGGTTGACAGATGCTTGTGGCTGTGCTACTAGTAGTGCCTGTCTGGCTTCACAGGAAAATGCTAATTGAATGTCTTGCTGTTGC
>CM030328.1:165113842-165164932 GCA_002915635.3 Ambystoma mexicanum | reverse complement strand
AAGTCTTCTAGTTTTGCCAAGTCTTTTTGTCTTTTGTTGGAACACCATTAACTAGGATAATCAATGATTGATGTATTGGCCTTCGCACTCCTAGAGTTTCTACATGTTCATTAAGATCTAGTGGCAAATATACTACTTTTCAACAAATGCCTTTTAATAATTCCGAAGGAGGCAATTTGGCTGTTTTGGGTTGAAGGTGTATTATAGCTTGAAATGGGTGTACAGTTTGGATTATAATGCTGTCATACAAATTAAGTTATTGCAGAGCTTTTGGAAGTGGGAATATTTCCAAGTTATTAGTGACAGCACATGGTGGCATTTGGTTATTATCAAGCTTTGTATTGCAATATGTGCAAAGTATTGAAGGGTCACTTATTTTGTATTTAATATCTGTTATACGATATAAAGCTAATTGGAACCATTGGGATTCCTCATTGTCCTCTATTTTTTTTAAGTCATATCTACATTGTCTGTGCTCTTCTTATGAAAAGTTCTGCGACAACAGACACATACTTGGTTTGATATTTCAAAGATTTGTTTTTAAACTTTTTTATTTCTTTTTTGTATGTGTTTGTTAGAAGGGAGGTGTTTGTAAGGTTTGCATTAATGTTTTCTAAAGTTACAGAATTTTCTAAGTCATATTCACTTCCAAAATGTCTACCTTGGATGTGTTGTATTTGTTCAAGGAGTTCTTTGGCTGTTCCATGTGGGAGAATGTTATTAAAATGTTGTAGTTGTAAAGCAGGACTTGTTGCTTAGTACAGTCTCTTCAGAATATTCTGTAAAAGCAATGGTGTGTTCCTAACATTTTGATGTGGTGGAAGCTGCTTTTGTAAGCAGTTCCTGAAATACAGGCTAATGAATGTCCTCACAGTCCAGTGTAGTTGTGCACTGGACAGGAGTCCATGGTTTGTAAAGTTTTTATTCTAATTTTGTCTTTTACTTTCTCATAGTGATTGAGGAATTGTTGTAAAGATTTGAAGGATTGTTGGTGTATGTTACACACTGAGCTGCATGGCCATTTGTAGACTGGACAGATTGGTTGAGTAAAAGGAACAGTTGGTTGAAAGTTGATTCGGTAAATTTTTTCGATTAGGGTTTCTTGTGCCATAATGTTTGTTTTGTACCTGAAAGCGTGCTTTTGTAAATTTGGTGTAAATCCGTCCAGTAGTTTTTTAAAAAATGACCAAAATGTAAGGCAAAAAAATTAGTGATATCTGTGTTCGCTTCGCGGACGGACTTCCCTGTTCGCTTCGGGACAGCACCCCGATTGGCCCAGCAGCTTGCGTCATGTCCGCGGACATGCGACGTGTTCGCTGATTGGGCGGCGTGGTGCGTGTATGCGCGTCAGATTTTCTGTCGCCGCCCGCCATCTTGCATTTGCGGACGTCCACTGGACAGCGCGGATGAAAGTTTGTTCAAAATGTGTATTTATGAAGAGTGTGTTGGTGTGTAGAAGTCTTGGGGAGGATGGGGGAGTATGAGATAGGTTCAAAGTTGTTTTTATTATGTGCTAGATGCTTTTGTTGTGTTCGATTTGTCTGCGGACAACACGGCTGTTTCTGGAATGTTCGTAAATAAACAGAATGGATTCGGTGTTAACTTGAAAGTGTTCTAAGAACACTCGTGGGTCTTGGAATGTTTGCAGGGGGTGTCCTGGAGACGTTGTCTGTATTGTTCGTTGGCAAGGCGAAAATGTTTTAAGAACAATCGCGGTGTCCAGAAATGTTCATACATAAAGAAAATGGGGGTGTCCTGAGGACGCTGTTTGTATTGTCATCTGGCAAGTTGAATGTGTCCTAGGACCTTCCCCCTGTCCGCGGACATAAAAATGGTTGCAATGTTTGCATCTATGGGTGTGATATGCTGTGGTGGTTGTGGCCAGGGTATAGAATGTTGGGCTGCAATGGCCATTTGGCCATGCACCCAAGAGTGTATGCCCTGGCCACAACCACCGTAGCATATCACACCCATAGTGGCTTTTAACTTTGGGTCAATAACTAATTTATAAGGAACACATCGTTATAAGCTTGTGTGTGATATGCTGCGATGGTTGTATTTAATCTTGTTATACGTACTATTTGGATTTAGTAAGGGGAGTGCATGTTTTTCTTGTTCATTTCTGTAATAAAAGAAAATAGCAAGTTAGTATTAGTATTTTATAATGACTATTACATTGTAAAAATCAACATTTTCTTCTTTTTATTGACCCTCATATTTAGTAGATTACAAACCAGAGTACTGTGCAATGTGCAAAGTTTTCTGTGTTTGTTGCTAAAATCATTGGATCTGTAAGGAGAAAAAAAATCCATGTTGGATTAAAAAAAGAAAACCTTTTTCTGTTATGCCCTAACAAGTTTATTTATTTGTTTGTTTTCCGCGTTTACTTGTTCTTTCTGCCTAATGCTTTAATGCATTGGATTGTTCCAGTTTTTGTGAGCAGTAAGATATTAGGTATTTGTTTGGGTGTTGTAAAATTTTGGCCCCGTTAGATACCAGTAGTCATATTCTAACTATTTATGTTTTGATATATTTTGTGGTATTGATTTAATTGTTTGCATATTTGTAAATTTTGGGACAGTTAGATACCAATTGGCGTATTCTAACTGTCTATTTTGTTGCTCTATTTGAGTGGTATTAATAATCTATTAGTTGTAGTAGAATCTTTGGGCAGTTAGATAGGTTTTGAAAAGATTGTGACTGTTTATATTTTTTTTACTACAAGTGTACTTAAGGTTTAAGTACAGTTCAGTTATCAAATTTTGGTTTTAAGAACATGAAATACGTGTTTGTAAGATTAGCTGGTAATCTCTGCTTTAGAGTAACGGTACTATCATTACATTCAAACCATCCACATGTTTTTTTTATATATATAGTATAGTGCCCTGAGTTGGTTGTGGCTCCTGCGTGGTAGGTTATACCTATTGTTGTGAAGGTTTTCCTACCAAGTGATATTTAGAGAATGTGTGAATCCAGTCAGCTTGCAGTTGTTTTTCGTACCATCTGCATTGTAACGTAGAAGCATTAGTATTACGTATTTACGTGTTTGTATTAGTAACGTGGAACGATTAATCCGAATTGCAGGTAGAACATAATCTACCGTGGTTTGCATTTTGTACAAGTTGCTGAAATGGAACGGATTCACAATTAGGTATTGATATATAGACAAAGCGCTCATTGGGATTTGTTCTTGTGTCACATTGTTGCCAGAGAGTGCATGTATGTTTCCACATGTATATGAAATCTGGAAGATTTCATTTATAGGTATGTTTTTGTTTTCCAGTACTAACAGTAAGTACATTAGAAATTCTTGTGGATCTTCCTGTGAGTTTATAGTGAATTTCAGCATTCCAGCACAGTAGTCCAATTGTCTTATTGCAAAAACACTATACGTGTTGTCAGGATTATTTGCTGCATTTCTGTGAAGTACTAACATTTGCAAACACAATGGGTCTGTACTGTGTAAGTAAAATGTTGTCAACAATTGTTGGTAATTGAAATAAGAATATTCATTGCTACATTTGCGTAGCAACTTACACCAACTATATTTGAGAATTTAAATGGGTCCAGGTAGTGCTGTATCTAACTGCTTTTTTGGAGTTTTGTCTTCCTTCTTTAAAGAAGTACCTGGTTTACTTTCCCTAATTGATTATTTTTGCTTGTGGTACTTGATGAAGTTTTAGTTCTTTTAGTCTCTTTGGAGGATTTGCAATGACATCCTGTTGCATTTCGTTTGATCTAGTTTTCTTTTAGAACAATTTCCTTTTTGTGGGAACAGGATATGTTTGTTAGCTGTGGGGCAGTATAGTGAACAATGTCTATTGCTATTCAAAATGCAAGAATATCAGTGTTTATTTTACTTGCATCAAAGTTTATTAAGAAATAGACCGTCAATTGTACGTAGGCGTGACAGTGCTACATAGCTCATGCCTTCTTTAAAGACTGGTGTACCAATGTCTATCATTGCTTTGTCTAGAGTAAGACCTTGTTATTTATGAATGGTGACTGCGTATGCAAAAGTTGAGAGAAAATTGTTCTCTGCGTACATACATGTCTTTGAAGAGAAGAATCGAGCCTGTTGAGCGTCCTATTCTTTTACTTGTGAAAGTTTGTCAAAGAGAATATATGACCAAACTGAATTTTGTTTGTCATGTGGGTATGTTTTGAAAGCCAACCAACTGTACCCAGTCTCCATTAACTAGTCCTTGGTCCACGTCAAGGTTACGTTTAAGCATTACTCTGCATTTAAGAAATAATTTTAATATCTTTTCCAAGCCTGCTGTGTTTGAGAATTGATTTTTCTAAACTATTTTAGTCTTGCTGTGGCTTGGTCACACATGGGTAGTGTCATTCCATGTACATCTAGTTTGTCTGTGGCGCCAATTTCCATAATTGTTGCATTTTTGCCTTAACATTATTTAATTGAATTGTAAACAGCTTGCAAGAGTTGGCATTAAGCCATACAATTGACATTTTTGTGGGCTAATTGTCCCATAACATCTGAAGCACATGCATTATCACCATAAAGTGCATGAATGTGCCGGGTATTTCAATATTGCTTCTGCTTCTCTAGAAAAGTAATACCAACTCGATACTTTTTAAGATGTTGGCATAAGTGAGATCTGTAGATTGGCACATGTTTTCTGTTAATTCTCTGTATTGGAAATTGTTGCCAAAGGTTGACATTTCCAATGCTGCCAACAGTTTTACGACAGAGTTTGTGTCCTAATGTTTTAAAAATAAGGCTCACCTTTTACAGGTGTCAATTGAAGAAGATCTCCGAAAACAATTATGTTGTTTTACTGCAAAGAGCTCTTCATAGTTTGTTCTGAGTACTTTTGTAATCTGAGGTGAATCAAAGCCCAACATTAGGTTGGACACCATGCTCACTTCAGTCATTTATAGTAGCATTTTCATTTGTTTCAATACTCTGCCATACTTTCCATTGCAGCTTCTGCAGAAAGTTTGTAATAAATCTAACTTGTTTTTGGTGTTCTACTGGCAGGAGTAGTAATCAGTGTAAAGTGACACCACCTATGTTGTAGGCAGCTAAACCTGTGGGGGCAGTGACAACAGCTGAACAGTTTGTTGTTTGTCAATTGTTGAAGGGAACTTACTGATGATTTTGATTAGGAATGTTTGCCAGAACCAGCTTCACCACTGACATACAATAGTATAGGTTTGTAATTTTGGCAGGTGCATTCTTTGTTTTCATGTTGCACACCATATGCAATTTCTTTTGTTATTTCTTGAAAAATGCTACGTTGCTCTTTTTATTTAGTTCTGATTGTAGTGTAGTTAAGTCTGACACATGGTGTTTTCTACTTCTATCATAGCTAATTCTGCCCTCATTGTTATTAGTGGTATCTCACCAGTGGTTCTTGGCTTCCTGTGCACAGAAGATTGACTACTGTCAGGAATGTCCTTATCTAGTTTGGGCCTGGAGTTCCTCTTCATGTTGCTGTTCATTGTGCAACATTGTTTTGTACTGTGCAAAGTTTACATCAGTTATACTGCTTTCATTGGCTTTGAAAGCGTCTTCATATGAGTCATAAGTATCTAGTATTTCTTCTTCTTTTCTCCATGGTTTGAAAAGTTGTAGCAGCGACATGTAATATATTTCTTTATGCTGAGAAGTCTTTAATGACAATTTGATATGATTAATTAAATTTGGTTTGGTGAGTTTTACTAAGCTGCCATCACAGTTTGTCACTTTGTATTTACGGTTTTGCTCATCAGGTGTTATATTATTTTTGTATGTGTAGTTTTGGGCTATGCGGTATAGACAAATGGTTTCCAAAGTGGTACTCCTGTTTGGGTAGTATGTGTCCAATACATTTTTTTTAAAAATGTCTTAGCTGTTGGGATCATGTTTGGCTATTGTTTCTATATTATTCGTATGATTTTAGAACTCTTTTTCTAGATTTAGCTGGACCAAGACTTAGCCATACTAATATTTGCAGATTTTACCATACAATTCAGTACCAGTTAATCGATCAGCTGCTTCATAGGATCCACATTCTCTATGGCGACAGCATTTTTATGCCCAAGCTGTATAATTTCTGAGACACTTTTTATCTGATGACAGATCATTCCAGAGGTCTTAGGAGCTCTGTCTTTTCTGGATTTGGTTAAGTATGCTGTGACATATCAAGCAACTGCAGTAGAATTGTCTGCAATGTACTGCACATCTATGTTTTGCATTACAACGTGGGCAATGATTGCATTGTAATCATGATATATTTTCTTCCTTCTTTTCTTTTAATGCAATATGTATTTTTATGTGACTTACTTTAACACTATGTCAAATGAAGACATGAGGTTGTTCACTTGACCTGTATTTGTAACTGGTCTAGGGAACCAAATAGGCAAATTTGGTGTAGTATTTCCCTTTGTTTTTGTCATTGCGAAAAACAATATTTGCCACATTTGTGTGTTTGGAAATTGTAAAGATTTTTGCATGAAGATCACTATTTGTGGATTCTGACGGAATTTCACAAGTGACATATTTTTCAATAAACTGTAAAACAGTGGCATCACTGTCGTGACCAAATTAAGGAGCATCTTTAATCCATAAAGCATGTTGACATGTGGCGCTCCTCTGGCATGGTATTCTTTTCTCAAAAAGAAGTGTTGCACTTCTCCAAGGGGAGGAAACAGTTTTATTACAAATAAAATGTAGCAAGCAATGAACGAATGGTGAAAAATCTAGAAAATTAACAGGATCTGAGAACAAAGTTCTCAGGGTTAGTATATCTATGTTTGTTTTTTTCGTTTGATATGCGTAGGAAAGCATGTAAATTTCCCATGCATATTCTGCGCAACTTAATGTAACAAACCATGGGTCGGCCCAAGCGTTTCTGATCATACAACTACATCTCCCATGGCGTTGAAACAGTACTCTTAGTACCGCATATTTGCTATAGATTTGTAAGATTTGCCTGTAAAACTCATCTTTTTGTTGAACTTTTTGTAATAATTGTGTGGCTGTATATTTTGAAAAGTGTGATCCTGATTTAATATGTGTGCAACTCCGTAACATAAGTTGCTAGTTCACTTCAAAGAGTAGGTGAATATGTATTCAACATTTGTCGAATCTGGATCTTCAGAATCATTCATAATGAGCCGATATTCTGATGCGATATTTGAAACAGGTTATCACGTATCTTCTCCTTTGCCATGGAAGAGTAGAGGAAAGCACATGCTTCTATACTTTTTTCCATATGCTGATTGGTGATCATTTTGAATTGGCGCATTTGGTACGTTTCCAGTGCATCTTTATGGTGTCATTAGAGTGCAATGGGTGAATTGTATAATGGTCTAAGTGTTTGCTATTAAGCAGGATCTAGGAGATCAAATTGACCAGTTTCTGGTTCTCTTGAATTATTTCAGTTGTATCTTTCCAGTTTCCTTCAATATAATTTCTTTGTAATAATCAATATTCTTTTGAGAAATGCAGGGCTCTCTAACTTTATGTAACTCCACTATTGCTGCCAAATATATTTGTCTTTTGTAGGTACGCCATTTACCAAGATAATCAAAGAGTGTTCATTAGACGTTAACACTCTAGAGTGTGCACATTTTCTTTTAATCTAATGGTAAATAGACACTTTCCACAAATACTTTCACTAATTTCAGAGGGAGGGCAATTTTGCAGTTTTGGTTGAAGGCGTATTATTGCTTGAAATGGATGAACTGTTGAATTATGATGCCCTCATATATTAAGTTGTTGAGGAGTTGGTAGTGGATGTAATTCCAGTTATTGAGATAGCACGTGAAGGAGTTTGGTTGTTGTCAAGTTTGGGTAGTGCAGTAACTGCAAGTATTAAGGGGTCATTATTTTGTATTTGTTTTCTGCTATAAGGAGAAGAGCTAATTCAAACCATTTAGAAACTTCTTGTCTCTATTTTGTATGAAAGGTCTATAGTTTTTGTGTACTTTATAACACGTTCTGCGGGCAACATAACACAACGTGGTTTGGACTCAGCTGAAGTGCTTTGAATGTTAGTATTCTTTTTATGTGTGTAGTGAAAGGTGCCATGTGCAGATTTGTAACGAAGTTGGTTGACAGCTATTCATCTTGTAAGTGGGTTTATTCAAATATTTTTTCTGTATATACTCGATTTCTTCTAGTGGTCTTTCGGTGTACCATGTAGGAGAATGCTATTTTAAATTGTCTAGTGCTAAGCAGCGACTTTTTGCCATAAAACAGTTTTAAACTAGATTTCTTCACTTGCATGTGTGTGATATCCTTTGATATCATGGAAGTTGTTTTGCAGTAGCTCCTGATATGCGGCCAACGAATGTCTTGCGTCCGTGTGCTTGCGTACTGGACAAGCAGCATACTTTGCAGTATTTTAATTTTGATTTGTCTTTGCTTTTCACAATATTGATTGAGGCATAGGCGTAAAGATTTGAACAATTTTTTGGGAATGTTACACAGACGTGCAGGCCATGTGTAAATTAGATGTTCTGATCAGTCGAAAAGAGGGTAAATCAAAGTTTCAGGGCATATTTTTGTAAGGAGTATTCTTGTTCCATTATGTATTACTAACTTTTTCATAACTCGACACTGCTATGTAGGCCATTGTATTGTTTGGCTTTTGATTTGTACGCTCTTCATTAAGTTGGTTTTGTGGATTTATGTGCTCCATTCACCTCCACAGATATTAAGAAGTTATTTTGTTCACATTATTTATGAGAGTCTTATTGAAAAGTGTTATTAGTTTGTTAGTGGTTTAATTCTGTTTAACACAACGTAAATACGTTTCTTTGAGAAGAATTGCACTGTCCTCAACGCTTCTAAGATTCTTTCCTACGATAGGTTTGAAGTGTTGAACCTGGTTTCTCTCCTGTTTTTATTAGAATTTTGAAGGACTTTGTGACGGACATTTGGCTAATATACTTTTCTTGTATGCTACTTGTTACATCAATTTATAGAAGACTTTTAATTGTAGTGAGTTGATTTCTGTAATATTTTTTGGGTTGTTTACTTTGTGATAGGGAGGCAAGGTTTTTGCACTAGAACTTTCTTCTGTTTCACAACATGACTGTATTAGCTCTTCGTGTTTAACGTTGTACAATTCTGCTAATGATGGGTGTTTATGTTGGAGACTTTTACCTTTTCATTTGCTCAACTTTGCGGCCCTTTCTATGGAGTTGCTTTTGATGGGCATTCTTTAGCGTCTGTTAAAAAAAATCAGAAGGTATGGGTTGGGCGTTTTCTGAACGCATGTGTGTTGTGTGCATGATTGTTTGAGTAGATGATAAAGATGTATGTAATGGTGTGTGATTGGAAATGGAAGTTTAACTACTAGGGAGCGTATTCTTCAATTAATGTGTTCTAAACTGGGGTCAGATGACAGAAAAAAGTATGCGTGGTTGGGAGAAGAATAAATAATATAGGTAAGCTATACAATTAAACAGTTGTTTGTTCTAAACATCTACATTTTAGCGGATGAGTGGGCAAGTTGTGTGCCGAAAATAGGAAATTGAGGCCATTTGACAGGAGATCACTTTAAGACGGGGTGATTTTGGTCAGAATGGTGCGAAAACTCTATTTTAGCACAGAAATACATGAATAGCACAGTAAGTCGTGTGAGTTATAAATCAAATATTATGGTAACAATATACTTACTTTTTTTTCAAAAATGAGTACTTGCTCTTAGTTGTTCTTATGTAAATCAAATCGCTGCTTCATTCAGGAGAATGGGCTTCACTGCATTGTATAAGAAAGATAATTAGTAATTTGGTTGTATATAGCACTGTTTTCAATTTAGACATAGATTTTTTTAAATTGAAATGCTCAGCGCCTTCCTGAAAACCATTAAAATATATTATGACTAAGAGTAGGAAAAAAATATCATTTTACTATGGTTTGTGGAATTCATAATCTACCAACGTATACCACTATTCTTGTAACTAAAGCTTTTCCACGTAATAGTGAGTCATTGTCATCATAGCTCTCAACCATCTGTTTTGCAAGGCGGGGTGAAATCACCTGATTTTGTTTTTGTCGGGGAGATCCCATTGGAATGAATGGGCGTGCAGGAGGCTTGGGCGGGTGAGTCAGTCCTTTACAAGGCGGGTGACACCCACCAAAAAGACGTGAGTTGAGAGCTATGTGTCATAGCCTGCTTTTGCACGTAACAGTGAGTGAATTCATAGTCTGCTTGTCCTATATAAATGATGTAAGTACTTATATAAACGAAAAAAATAAAACCAATTATGTGTTTGAATATTATTGTTTGAGATTTGATCATAGAGTGTGTATGTTATTTTGTGTGATTATATGTCGTGTTTGTATTTTATTTCAAAATTGTTAGTTTAATATTATTTGCATGTGTGTGTGTGTATGAAGAAATTAAACGATATAAAGGTTTGTAAGTGACAGGTCATTTTAGGACAATGAAAACAATGATCGTCCATTTCATTTTTCAGATTATAGAAGGTAAAAGTCGGTTAGAAAATGGGTTCATGTACTGTGTTAGAAAATATGCATACCTGTACTTTCTGTTCATGTATATGGATATGGACCAAGCTGCAAGTAGAAATATTGGAGATTGTATAGTATTTCTCGTAGATCGTGGTTGTCAATGGTATGAGACTTGTACTCCGAGAGATACACCGTACATTTGTAATGCTGTGCTCTATGATGATGCAGTTAACATGTAGAGTTATTGGATTTGATTGGTGGATGTTCATGTGATTGCTTAGCTACCAGCCAATGAGGGAATGCACAGAGAGTGAAATCAAAATGGTTAGAAGGGCTGTACATGTTACGATATGTTCGCGGACATGGCGGTAAGTTCTAAGGAACTACTGGTATTACATCTGGGGAATTTGGGGAGGGCAGGTATGGAAATGAGATTGGATAAAGCAAGGGATTGGTCAGTAAAAAGTTTAGTGAGTCCGTTGTGGCTAGGAGAGGTTTTCTCAGATATTGTTTTTGCAGAGAAGAACAAGATAGCTATGGCTGAGTATTTCAAAAACACAGATTGTATGGATTGGGAGACGATCTGGATTGATTGGTTGAAGGTGCATGCAGGAAAGCGTGTGAGTATCTATAGATCTTGGATTCCCCACAATGTGAAGTGCACTGGCATGGAGTGGCGGGAAATGAATGGTTGGACTTACTACCTCTCTGTGCAACTTTGAAGATAGAGGAACATCCAGCCATAATTGTAATTCATTGTGGAGGGGAACAGTTTAGGACATGTGTCTGGAAATGCTTTTGCAATTTGCAAATGAAAGAAGAACTTCAGAAGATAATAGACATGTTTCCAAACTCTGAAATAATTTTTTCACGGATTGCGCAGAGACAAGTGTGGCTTCGTTCTTTCTCATGTGGTCCACAAATGGAGAAAGCAAGGCGTAATGTTAATAAGCTGTTTGTGCTTCCTAAGAGATTTTGGCAATGTCCTCTTTTAACAATCAAAATATTTTGTTTCGTAGTACATACATTTTTCGCAAAGATGGAGTCCATCTTACTTATGCTGGCAATCAGTTTTTTCTGAGAAATGTACAAAATGCATTGCGAACCTTTTTTAGAAATACAGCATTTCGTTTTGAAGTATGTCTTACGTAGTTAAAATGTTTTACATTCAAACACCTCCCAAAGGCTCTTTTCCGAGCCACCACTTCCTGTTAGAAAAAAATGCATTGGTTTCAATAGGGTAGCAATGCAATTGTTTTCTGTTCGCTGAACCGTCGCGCGGACTTTCACGAAATGGAAATGGCTATGCTTTAGTTATCTTCACTTCTATTTTTTAACTGTGAAAGGCGGCTCTGAAAAGAGCCTTATTTTTTTTTGTTTGATTTTTGTTATTGTATTTTTGTTCTTTTTTATACACGACACACTAGGAGAGGAGGAAAGGAGGGTAAAGGGAGGGGACACCAACCAAAAGGATAAGAAAGGGAAAGCTGGAGAGAGGAAGATGTAGAGTGGGTTTTATTGGGTAGTGAGCAGGTCTTCTGGTGCTCTGAGACGATCGTCTCAAAAGCACTCCGAAGTCGCTCCCCCCTGCAGAGTACTGTGTCACAGAACACACATACAACTGTGACCCTCGAAAGGTAAGGGTCATCAGAATTCTGTATGGCCTGTGAGGCAGCTTGAGGAAGACGCTGTCCACAGAGGTGTTCCTTGTGGTGACAGGATCAGGAACGGAGGATGAAGTAGAGGCAATCAACCTACTACCTTCTCGCAAGGTACAACCTTGCGAATGGCCCCAGTGTGGAATGAGCGCAGGTGTAGCTTCATGGTAGTGGTCCCAAAGCTATACGAACCATGCTTCCTGCAATTGAGTACCATTTTGCAATCATTACAGGTGACGCAGTTCGCATGAGACTTAGGACCGTTTCCATGAACGGTAAACAACTGCCACACCCAAGGTTCACGCCGACGCCGGGTAGTAGGGATTTCCTCTACCTCATTCTCGTCATCCTCTTCTTCCTCCTCTGTATCCTCACTTCTGTTCCCCTCTTCAGGCCCTTGGGGAAATGATGGTGGTGGAGGGGGTGGGGGTGGTGCTGAGGCAGATGTAGCATCATGTGGTAATAGTCGAGCCATGGATGTCATAGGCTTGGAGATGGAAATCTCAAAATCTGCAAAGTATGCAGCAAAATGCAATGTGCTCTGTGGAATAGTCAGAAACACAATGAGAATGCGCTCTAGGGTGTGGTCTTATATCGGGGTGCTTGTGCGTGGGTCGCGGATATGCGTGCCGTCCGCAAGACAGACCGAACATCAAAAAAGGTTCAAAAAGTCACAAAAACTATGATGGAAAGTTAGGATTAGTATGTGGATTTTGGTATTGTGATTTTTTAATGAGAAATATTGTGGATTACTTGGAAATGTACTTTTAAACTGGTCAGGACACGAACAGTGTCCGCATTTAGAGCACGAGATGAGCGTGGGCGCGGTCACATGATTGTTTGTGAGCATGTTCGCTAAGGTAGCGTCTGTCCGCAGGACACTCAATGTACGGACATTGTTTTGCGCATGCGTGTTGATGTTCTGCGGACAGTGTTCGGGTCCTGAACTAATTAAAAGTGCGTCACATGTAAAACGGACAGTTACGGACAGCCATTTGTTCTTAGCACAGTTTAATTTATTTGCTAACAATACGGGCAGAAATAGCGTTTCAAGCACACCTCCATTTTCGTTTATTTACGAACAATTCAGGACACCACGAGTGTTCTTAGAACAGTTTCTGCTTGCTATCGAACACTACGAATAGGCATAGTGTTCTTAAGGACACCTCCATTTTCGTTTATTTACGAACATTTCAGGACACACGAGTGTTCTTAGAACATTTTCAACTTGCATGAGAACATTACGGACAGATGTAGTGTCCTCAGGACAGTCACATTTTCATTTCTTTACGAACATTTCCGAACAACCGCGGTGTCCGTGGACACCTAAATTGGTTTTATCACAAGGAACTGAAAGTAATTACAACACAATATAAGAAAAGTAACTTTATTTCAATATATATATACAATTATGACTGGAAGGTGGGCAGAAACGGAAACAAAAACAGGAGAATTAGGGATTTCTAGATAACTGGGATCAGGTGAAGAAGGGAAGGAAAGCTCATCGAAACGCTTTGGTCCATAGACAGGTTTTGGGGTTAACTGCGTGGATAGGGTGAGGGGGACAAGTGCAGGTTGGACAATGGTGTGCTGTTGGGGTTTCACATAATTTTCCACAAAGTTTTTCAAATCCATAAAATTTTGCATAAGGTCGTCCATTTTTTGATTAATCTGCTGTAGAGTGATATCCTCTGATTGTTGTTGTGAGATGCTTGGAATTTTTGTATGGTCTGTAATAAAAAAATGTATATGTTAAATGTATACAAAATAATATTTATTAATTGGTTATATAGTAAAGTGTGTACCATTAGGTGGACTATTTTCTAACATTTCCTCTCGTGGGAAATGCTCCTCTAGCCAGTCGAGAGTACTACACATTTCTGTGAGAAAACAAAAAAGTAATATGTTTTTTTTTCTAATATAGAAAGTTTATAAATATATGAGTAAAAAGAAGTGCACTTACTATGTCTGGTGAGATATGTAATCAGTAGTGTATACGTCTGGTCTTGCTGTTGGTTGTGGAGCGTCTGTGAGGTAATTATGGTGGAAGCCACTTTATCTTCTTTTGGTATATTCCATTTAAAACATATTGTATTTAATGAATGGTTAGTGTGTTACATATATGGGTATACATTTTTAAGTATTACTACATATACTTTGTATGTGTGCTGCTTTGTGAATTTGTTAAATGTTCCTATGTTATGATATAACTATTACACATACCTCCCCAGAGTTTTTAGGTGGTGGTACTGTTGTCCAAACATGTCTGCGGACCGTCAATTCAGTAGAAAGGGTTCAGTATGTTCCATATTATTTGTACATAAAGTCAAAGTTATTATTGTTAAGTTGTGCTACTAAAAAACTATGAAATTCAGTAAAAAACTTTGTTAAAGGGACGTTATGGTTAAGTTGCGCTACTAAAAACCTATGAAATTCAGTAAAAAAACTTTGTTAAAGGGACGTTATGGTTAAGTTGCGCTACTAAAAACCTATGAAATTCAGTGAAAAAACGTTGTTAAAGGGACGTTATGGTTCAAAGTAAAACCGAAAAACCCCTGAAATTCGGCAGTTATGGTAAGATAAGCAACCATAACTCGCGCCCCACCGTGCACTGCTAACACTAACACCCAGGACATCAAAGATGACATCACAAATGTCATTGATGACATCACTGATGACATCACATGTCTGGCTCCCCCTTTTTTTCCTTTCCTGACATATCTAGGCCACATGATTTCTTCAGTAACAGTCAGGAACTAAAAATTGTAAATTACTATATTCGTAGACTTATCCTTCAAGTATGTTCTTAGAATAATTCCCTTATGGTCCAGTCATATCATATGAAACATATACATAGGAGGAAGTCACAACCTTGAAAGACAGCAATCCTTTTTGTGCATTAAAATTATCAGTATATTTATCAGCACTTTCTGATACTTTTGATGTTTTTTTATTACTGTACTTTCCCTGTATATGCTCATATTTTTATATGTTGTACTCAACTATTTTCCTTAGGGTCCAGACACATCATGTGATATATATAATAGGGTAAGTAACAGCTTTGAAACAGAGCAATCATTTCTCTGCATAAAGTAATCAGTTAGGTTATGAACACTTTCTGCTACTATTGCTGTTTCTTTTTCCTACTTCAATTCCCTTGTATATATTCATATTTGTATGTGGTGTTGTCTCTTTGTGATTTGTGTATAATAATGCAATTATGTAGTAAGTGGGTTTTATTACCTACTTATCACAAGTTTCACAGTACGCAAAACTCTAATATGAAAACAGTTATCATTTCATATTCAACATGGCAAGCTTATGAATATTGCACCTCCATCATGTATGCTGCACACAATGCCTATGTTTCTACATGAGTACCTTAGTATACTGGATTGAAGTTAATAATAGAAGCTATTTATATCAATGCATAGCTTAATGCACTGATTAGCACTTGATATTTATTCCAATAATCTTTGACACTTTTTTATTAACATTACACTAAGAATCCCTTGTACAGACTTTTCATGAAAGGTAAATGCACATGCGATGTCATCAGTGATGTCATCAATTACATTTGTGATGTCATCTTTGATGTCCTGGGTGTTAGTCTTAGCAGTGCACGGTGGTGGCGCGAGTTATGGTTGCTTAGCTTACCATAACTGCCGAATTTCAAGGGGTTTTCGGTTTTACTTTGAACCATAACGTCCCTTTAACAAAGTTTTTTCACTGAATTTCATAGGTTTTTAGTAGCGCAACTTAACCATAACGTCCCTTTAACAAAGTTTTTTCACTGAATATATATATATATATATATATATATATATATATATATATATATATATATCTTATATATATATATATATATTCATATAGTCCAACATCTGAATTCCTTTGAACAAAGTGCGCTATGTCTATTAGTAACTGGGCCCTCTGGGTTACAAGGGAAAAAGAAATAAAAACTCCATCAATTATGAAAAAACAACATTGGTGTAGTCATTATAACGTACTTGAGTGACAGCAGTGCTCCAGCTCTAAAACAACGACCCAGGCACTCATGGGGCATTCAATGAAAAGTACAGCCACTGCTGCATTTTATTTAAATAACACAAGACTAAGCTCATCTTCTTATACTGCTGTAATAAATCATGGCAGTTGAAAGTTATAACACCTGCATTTTCACCACGCGTTCCTTCCATACCTCGGATTCTGAACTGTCAAGATGTTTACTGATATTTATTTGTGGATATTCCTTGAAGATAACAGTTTGTTTTAGTGGCATTTAACCACTATTGCCATAGAAGTTCATTATAATGGTCACCTAGTCCAAGATGGTGGTATGTATAAATAGGTTTGACTGGGCAACCTTGTGAATCACATGATTGAATGTGGAACAGGAAGTGACAATTTAGATAACTGTACTTATTGATCCATGACATTGTTTTAAACATGGGGACATAGGCTACCCCACCTGTCTGGCACTTGCCGGTAGTGTAATGCCGCACAAAAAGATCATTCATAACATTTGATCTATGCTTAAATTAGAGAGCACCAACACTTATTTTTACACATTTAACAATTTTTGTTTTCTGGTAAATCCTTAAAAAGCCTATTGAGGCTGTTGTGTATACATAGACATTATCAACCCCATGTCTTATGGGAATTTATACAAATGCAATCATATTAAGTATTCATATGACTAAAAAAATGCAATACAGTTTTTCTGTGAAGGTTAGTTAGTACAGGTTGTGACTTAGAATGTGGTTATTATAACCAAAACATCTATCTAGTCGACACTTGTGGTGTTTCTGGCATGAACTGGGTGGTTTGGTGTTCTAGTGCCGTCTTCAGGACTGTGCAAGTGGACTGAGTAGAATCACTTGTGTACCCCGTGGTGGAACATCTTAGCCAATGATTGTAGTGTTACAGGTACTGAGAAGAGGTGCAGTGTTCTCTAAAGATGCCTTCTGTACACCTTGTATTTCTTGGTCCTATTTGAATAGAAAATATTACCGTGGACACAGCTTTGCAACAGAGAAAGCAGCCGCAGCTTATACAGCTGGACACTCATCAGGTGACCCTATTCAAATAGGACCAAGAAATACAAGGCGTACAGAAGGCACCTTTAGAGAAGAACAAGTGCCAGACAGGTGGGGTAGCCTATGTCCCCGTGTTCAAAGCATTGTTTTATACCCTCATAACATAGGCCCCCCTTATCAAAAACCAGGACCATACACCCCTTTTATATTATAGACGTCCATGACATTGTTGCTAGGTTTTAAAAGCCTGAAAAAGTCCAAGGTACGGATGGAACGTCTGACGAAAATGCAAAATACCATGCAGGTGTTCCATGATTTATTACAGCAGTCTTAAGTAGATGAACTTAGCCCTGCGAACTTTAATTAAAATTCAGCACTGGCTGTACTCTTCAATGAATTGACCCACACGTACCCCAGTCTTTGTTTTAGCGCTAGAGTGCTGCTGTCACTGACGTACTTTGTAATGTCTAAGAACATGGTGTTTGTCATATATATAACTATATATTACAGGACCTGCGGTAGCAGCCCTGTAGTTATGGTTCAGTTGCTCAACTTAAGTTGCTCCCCCACCATGGCCGCTTAACACTGGAATGCTCTTCCCACTAAGAGAATCCTGCACCCCATCCACCTCAAGGTGCAGCTATCTCGTCTTAAAGTACTCGAGGGTGAGCTCTGATCCCATGGGCCCGTCAGAGGTCGCTCAGCCCTCTTGTACAATGTTTCTGTCAAAACGCTCTATGCTTGATGTTCAAGGATGTTGAAATTCAAAAGTATCTCCTCGATTGATTTGCATCCATATACTTGAAATGTTCATACGGTTAACCTCAGTTCATCTCCTGTAACACGTCTTCACAGACTCTCACACTCTGCAATGCTTTCATAAAAACCACTGAAAAACAAAAGCAAAACATCCACCATTATGTCCAACTACTACTACACATCAATTGATACAAATTCCCATTGATCAAACTTAATGTGTAAAACCTTTCCCACACCTCTTCTCATCTGCCATACCTGTGGTTATTCAATAAACAGGATGGTCCTAGATGTTATAAATACGATGACACCATGCATATTTCGCCTCCAAAAACGAAGGTCATCTACATTCTGCACAGTTGACCCTCATTCTCTGGATAAGGAACACACTCATTTCGTGTCGACCTACATTACTAAATATCTTTAATCATACAATACCAGTCACACTCTCAATATTCATTACAGCACACCCCATCTGACACCAGTGTCCTGCACCTCTACGGTCCCCAACATGACCTTCTAGTAATTACTGAAATTGGCACCAGCATGTGAAAGCAACCACCGACCAAAAAACCAATGCCTCAGTGCAACCAGATACAACTTCCCAATAGTGCCGGCAACACCTGCACTCCTCCACCTAGAGAGACTACCTGCTCACCTTTAGTAATCCGTTCGATAAACTGGCTCGCCAGCCAATGGTGGAATGAAGAACCAGTCCACTAGTATAACAGGTCCCCGATGGCTCATAACATGCTTCATTCCACATTAAAGAGTCTATAAAATCAAGGAAAACAATAATAATCACCCATAAATAAATGCTTCAAAATAATAGACACTTTCCTTTTCCGGGTCCCAATACCAAAAACACACATATTTCTAGTTTGGATCCTCTACTTCTAAAAGAACAGAATGTACAACGTGTGCATTGCTTACCTGCACATTCTTCTCACAGCTGAGTATTACCTAGCCTCCAACAATACGGGAAGTGACATCACATTCAAACCATGAGCCGTTCGCACCTTAATAAGCGCTGACCCAAATGGACCAAGACGGTCATGTGCTACGACTATAGCGCGTTACACGTGATGTGTCCGGGCCAGGCATATTGTCTAGAAGCTGAGCACTGAATGGTCACGTGTTATGCTCCACAACAACAGCGGACTAGCGTTCAACTTCTTATTACAGCTGCCATGGCAATGCGGCTATAGTTAACATTCCGATTACCATTTAAGCACAACAATTTCCCACCGTGACTACCACGGCTTGTGATTGTCAGCCACCGTACTTAGGAGAACTCCTATTGCCATCTAGTGTTACAGGGATGAATTAGTCAATGCAACTTCTAAGCTTCAAAAAGAACCCATCAAAACACACCACACGAAAACCATGATTTTTCATGATGTACCGGCACCTTAATAAATATATGACCAATACCACAGATAAACCAACAATGAAGGTGACACCAACCCCACAACAAAGGAGGAATATTGCCTCCAGACCTGTCTATAAATACTATACAATTAGCTACCGCCACTCATGCCAGCACATCATGGAAAGGGTGAACTCACTACTAAGTGGTACCATTGACCAGCTAGAAAACCCTTGGGTACTGATAATATCCAGGTCAATGGGCATGCAGTGGGCTGGAGGGAGGTGGGAGGGGAGTCCTAAATCCAGGAATCAGGGAAAAGGGAGAGGGAGCGTGTTGGCAAATTGCTACCACACCAAAAAGGGAAATTCTATTTAGAATCAAAGCGTGTTCCAGGGACACGCAGGCACACTCACCCAACACCGAGATGTAGAGGAAATGTTGTGGCGGAACTGACTAGGGTGTATACCCCTGAACCAAGTTGGGCCTGCTGGCCAATGGGCACATTCAGGGGAGGCCGCAATCCAGGAAGCGGGGACAAGGTAGAGGGGAGCTGGAATCTATACGATTCTCCAAAATTTTCTTTGGCATTACGCTCTATGCTCGTGGAAAATAATGGAACTTTTCTATAGTGTAGATAAAGAAAAGGTGACAAACATACTGTTCAGTCCCAAATACTTCTCTCTATCATACAAAAAAAAAAACATAATGTTTAATGTGCATGGGCTTTTACACTTTCCATACCCAGTACGCCAGCCAACACCACAACTTCCTCTACTTTTCTGCACTATTTAGTCCATGAACAGTAACAACTGTACAAACTAGGGGCTTTTAGCTTTACGTTACTGCATTTGTTCTTTACTATAGTGTTGGCTTTTAAAAGAGCCTTATTTTCTTTCTTTCTTTTGTTTTCTAACTACTACCAAATGTTTTTCTGAATAGTCTTCCTTTTTAATTTCTTTCACAACTGTTTCAAAGCATTCTTGATAGAAAGAAACATTTAATATCCAACATTACTTAGATCTACTCCATCTCTTTGAAAAATATTCACTCAATCATTTTGTATATTTTCATTATGAAAAGATGCCATTCCTACATCTTGTGCAAAATGCAAATACAGCTTTATTAACATTCCGCCTGGCGTTTGTCTTTGAGTCATTCAGGGGGAAAAATAATTGTTGCTGGAAATATTTCCATATGTTTGCTTCATGAAAGTATCTTTTGTGGTAAACTGCAAAGACATTCCTGTTACGTTTCCTAAACTGTTGCCTCCTCAATGTACTACAATCATGTTTGGATGTTTCAAATGTGCCATATCTTCACACATATGTAACAGTTGACTCAATTTCATTCCACAAATTTCATGCCATTACACTTCAACTTCTCCTAATCCAAGATTGTCAAAGATGCTAAGGTGCTCTGCATATACCTTCTCTCAATGAATCCACAAATCTCCTAACATCCAAACAGTCTTCTAGTTCATAGCTGTGCCTCTAGCACTTTAAACAAGAAATGAAACACTTCCCACACTGTGCTCCTGTTCTTTTCAACTCCTCCTCCACAGCTAGTAAACCTGATTGGTTATTCCCTAAGCTATCCGTGAACACACGCAAATGTCCGTTGTCTCTGCAGTCCTCTTTCCATGCAGGGCATCATTAAAGGAACTCAATGGGATGTGCACATTTGCAGACTATCACACATGACAGCCCTTCTACGATGTTTACTTTTATCTGTATAACACTCTCTTATTGGCTACATTCAAACAGTCACAGATCCCTTCACCAATCACAATAAAATACTCCTTAGTGTAATAGTTCGGATCTTGACTCGAACTCGCCCGCTGTTCTCCTTGATATCTCCTCTGCCTTCGACATGGTCAATCATTCAAACTTCATAAAATGGCACCATAATACCCTCAACATCACGGACCAGGAACTGGACTGGCTGACCTCTTTCCTCAATAACCACCCTTCCCAGTTGCAATTGGGCCCTTTCTCCTCTGCCACCACACTCTCTACCTGCAGCATCCCCCAAGGCACTACCCTCTCTCCATGGCTCTTCAACATCTATCTCGCTCCTTTGGCTCAGCTAATCTCCTCCTCTCTCCTCATTTCCAATGTTGTGGTGATGACACACATCATTCCTCCAAACTTCCATTCCTCCAAACTTCCCTCCACTACCTCCTCTTCGTCCTATCTCATCACCGACTGTCTGACCATCATCCAGGCATGGTGTGCAGCTAATGATTTCTGTCTTAATGCCAGTAACACAGAGAACTCCCTTATTGGGATACCTGCACCCGGTTTCTCTCCTATTTGTTTGGCTGCCCTCATTGGGCCTTATATCCTCACAGGATGGTGGGGTCATCTTCGACTCCTCTCTCTACTTCACCCCTGACATCTTGGACCTTGCCAAGAAGACCCACTTCCAACTTCACCTCCTTAGAGGCATTCTCCCTTTCCTCACCTTTACCAGAAGCTCAATGTCTCCAGAGCTCTGGTCCTCTCTAGGCTGGACTACTGCAACAGCCTCTTCCTCAATCTCCCTCTTTCCTCCCTATGCCAATTCAGCTAATCCAGAACAGGGCTGCAAGACTTATCCTTGGCCTCAAGCCAATGGACTGTATCTCTCCAGCCCTAAAATCTCTCCACTGGCTCTGGGTGGTCGTGAGGATCAAACTTAAGACCCTATGCATCATCTGCAAGGCTTTCTGGGGCCTGGAACCAGGATATCTCCATCCTTCTCTCCCTAAATACTGTCCTGCTAGAGCCCTCTGCTCCTCTAACTCTAACTCTCTGCGTGTCGAATGCTTCTTCAAACAGAGAGTGGGGGGTGGGTCTCTCTCTTGGGCTGGTGCCTTTCTCTTGGAACAGCCTCCCAGTCCCTCTCAGACTTGAGCCTGACCGTCTTAAGTTTCTGCAAACTCCTCAAAATTCAACTTTGCTCTACTTTTCTCTACCTCTTTAACTCTTTCCCTTCCCTGCTAACCACCCCACTTAAACTGAGACAGATTGCCTGGTCCTTCATGAATCTCACAGGTTTCAAGTCCTCTACCCAGTTGACAGCCCCCTCCCACTCCCTCAGCACTGCCCTTGCGGGCCCATGCCTCGCAGCTGTGCATTCCACCTTGTGGTTCCTCTGCACTAGCACTTAGCCAGTGCCTCCTCCATTGGCACCCCATGGTGCTTCCCTCCCGGGCTCCCACCAGCACTTGCACATACCTTGCTCCCCCCCTCCCGTCCTATCTCCAGCTCTTCTCAACACTGCACTTGCACATCCTTATGCCACAAGGCCTAGTAGGACCACAATTGTGTATTTACGGTATTTGCCATTGTTATTTAACCCCCTGCTCCCTCCCCACCTTGCCTTGTTGCACTTCTAAACACAATTTTGTTGTATAGGCGCCTAACAAATGCTCAATAAAAAAAAGATGTACCTTTCAACTCTGAGAGTACATTTGTCCTGTGATTCAGATTCACAGACTACTGTTCAAACTGTACCACATTACTATTTTCCAGATTAAACAATATCTACATCTACATCTAAATCTACATCTATGAAGACATAGTACAAGGAGCTTGCATTTAGGAATGTCATTTTTTCACCACATTCTAATGTATGTACTGGCACCTCGCTAGGTTATGCTGCTTTATTACCACTGCTGTCAGATGCCATGTACTGCCAACATTTCACAGTAGCCACTGCTACCACATTATATGTAATGTCAACATATTACACCTCCCGCATCAATTGCCACTTAACACTATTGTATAAATATATTGCAACTGCATTTTCCTCATAAAAATCTTAAAATTGTGTGACTGCTATTGCAGCTATGCATTTTATTGCCTTCCACTAAACTTCCGCTCAAAAGAGCAATTGTAAAGGCAAACCTTTTCCTTACATATGAGTCTCCTGTTTTGCAACCAGTGCAATCAGCTGCCATTTAGTGCCAACCTTTCCCACCTATTCAAATGAAGTGCAAGTTAAGTCTAGCACAGCAGTGTTTATCAAGTGCATTTATTCCTTGCTTTAACGCATGTGTAAAACTGTTACTACTGCTCAAACACCTATGCAGTCTATGTCATTTACTAAAATGCTGCTAAAAAATAGGCATTCCGAAAATGCAACCATTTTACCTACATATAAGGTTTTACTATTGGACAGGCAGTCCCACAACATTACATGTATTACCCACATATACCACCAGCCTCCAACAAATGCAGTTACAATTACTGCAGAAATATTTGCAAAACCATTTTCCTTATAACCACTGCTATCACATTGCATAGAGTGCCAGCATTTCACACTAGGCACTGCTACCACATGGCACACCACAACATACACCACTTGCCCATATCAACTGCCACTTAACATTATTGTACACAAATATTGGAACTGCATTTTCCATACATCTGAAAAATAAAAAATGGCAGGGCTTCTACTGTGCATATGCATTTTTTTCCTTTCAATAAAAACTCCTGCTAAAAACAGCATTCCTAAAGGCAAATCTTTTCGTTACATATGAATTTCTCCTATTTTCCAACTAGTGCAATTGGGTGCCATATAGTGCTACTGAAATGCACTGCAAGTGAATACTACGACAGCAGTATCTATCAAGTGCGGTGTCCTTACCTTAACATTTCACACTAGGCACTGCTGCCATATTCCATGTAGTGCCCACACATACCACTGCCTTACCACAAATGTACTTAGAGGTATTACAGAAATATTTGCAAAACCATTTTTATAGGGCCAGGGCCAGGGCAGGGCCAGATACGTTGCCCTTTATGTGGCACTACTGTCTAGTGATTCATTGACTCATCTATTTGATCAACAGCCACCAAAACCACATACATACATTATTGTGAGGACCATCACTGTGACCCTAAGGCAGAGCCGCCTACTGTCGCTGACACTGCTGTGGTAAGCAAGTCCCTCTGTAAACAATCCACAATCTATCAGTCCCGCTACCACCTGTCGTAATCCTGCGACTGATTTAGTCACAGAGCCACTAAGGCCACTAACAATTAATCTGAAGCATATTGATCCTGCCTCTGTCTAAGTGATGCTTCATGACCCATATAGGTACCCATATATGCACTTGCGCAAAACACTTAATTGAACACCACAGCGGTTCTATTGTCAGCACCTCGGCCATTCACTTCCCTCTGACGTGTTAAATGCCCAACAAATATCATTCATTGCATCAAATCTTTAAAAATGTTTCACATGTTACTTAGCCTGCCACCAACTGTGCATTTGCCAAAATTGCCTATTGTTAGTCACCTTATTCGAAATTGGGAAATTGCATTTTTCCTAGCCTCGATTTTGATATGTTAAATTGACCATAGTTTGCCACTTTCTGCTAAATGTGCTACTGTTCTCTCCTAGCCTTTGATCCCGTGCTGTCTATTGTTCACTGCTCGCCACTTTCTGTTAAATGCGTGTCTTTAGCCTGCCACCAACTGTGTCTTTGCCAATATTGCCTTTTGTTCGTCACCTTATTAGAAATTGTGAAATTGCATTTTTCCCAGCCTCAATCTTGATATGATAAATTGATCACTGTACGCCACTATCTTCCTGTGTTGCTTCGATCCTGTGTTGCCTATTGTTCATTGCTTGCCAGCTTCTTGCATATGCGAAACTGCTTTCTCCTAGGCTCTAACACTGCAAATGCTAAATTGATTCAATTCCCACAACTTAATCAGTCTTCAAATAGGGCTGAGCCTTGTAGGCATCCTGGGATTGCTCAAATGCAGGCACCCCTTTGATATCCTGTACGACTCAAACTACTTGACCTCAACATTAACGACATCCTGTCGAGCTAACCATCAGGCCATAGTTTCAGCCAATAACTTAACCTTTTATTCAACACGTGAATTTTCCGACTATTAAATCACCACCAAACAAATGATTGGTCATGACTGATGCTCCTATGCTAGCACAAGGTCGCCTTTATAATAGCCCACCTGAAGGCATAAACCAATATCCTTGGCAGCCTTACAAACTATCTGAGCTTTGGCTTGTTAAGTCATGCACCTGCTTACCTTTACAATTACAGGTATACTGCTTGCACTTAGTGCCTTCTCTCCGTCTTTAATGATACCACATGCCTTAGCAGCCACTGCCATCTCTGAGAGGCACGTCACCCAGCAGGCTGCCAATGCCCTTTTTGCAAGGCCTAGTAAACCTAATATTTCCCTAACTATGTCCACAACACTACCACCTTGTGATACTATAACACCCACTAAATTCTTACCATCTCTCCACTTAGAATCAACCAAACACATCACCACTCTAAAGACATCAGTAAGTAACACCTACCCGCTCACACCGCTCCAATGGATCCAGTTATATGCTGCTCGTCCTACACCTAACCAACCCTGCCTTATAAAAATTAGGAAACTCAGGTTAGGATCCAGACTCAAGAATGCCTATCTACCACCAACCAACTGTACAAGTAAAACTAGTACTAAAACTTTGCCCATTAAGAGAAAAATGACTAAACCAGACAAAGACAAAGACAATAAGGACCTGACCCTATCAGCAAACTCCACCCCACCAACATGCATTCCTGACAGTAACACCTCACTTATCAAGGGCGCGCTCATAAACACAAGATCCTTGACAGCTCATGCTCTAGACATTGACGACCTCATAATCTTGAATGAGCTGGACTTCTTAGCAATAACTAAGACCTGGCTTCACGCCGCAGCAGGTCCAACACTCTAATTAGCCATACCGGAAAATTATACTATCATTAGACTAGACAGAGAATCCTCCAGAGGTGGCAAGTCGCCTTTATTGCCAAGAACCAGCTTGAACTAAGGGCTCTACCCAATCAGCCTTTCCCTTCAGGAGAACTGCTGTCCATTAAACTACCACTTGCAGCATCACAAACAGTTGTAAAACCAAATATTATATGAAGAGGCCTGGTATGTTATCATTAGTAATTAATTACTCATTTAGGGATTCATTTATCCATCATTCATTATGAGTAGTAACATTAGTTATCCACTATCCATATTATTCAGCCATTTGGTTTGCTAGAGAAAGAAGCCCTGTTATATGAAATGCCTTGCTTATACATGTTTAGACATATATTATTATGTATTATGTATGCAATTAGACACACGCATGTGTGCACTTATGTGTATGCATTGAGCCATGGTATAGCGCTTGGTTTGAGTGAATGCGTTAGGCACTATAGAGCATGTAGCTGGTTCCTAAGCAATTCTGAAAAGACACACAGAGCAGCTCGACTTCGTTCTGCGCAGACATTGTTATGGTACACTGTGAATCAAGGAATGTGTAAACAAAGGCTGGTAGACAGACAGATTAGGTCGCCTTTGCCCGAGTAGAAATGAAGAAACAAAGAAGGAAGCTTATCAGGCCCTGGCTTGCTCGCAGACAGGAGGTGGGGGCATTTGCAGGGAGTGAGGTGCTTTGCAGAGACATGCATAGAGAGAGGGATTACGATGAATGGAGAAATGGGAGGATGATTTCGTAAAACAGACAGGAGAAAGCCATAGAATGTACAAGATATGCCCTGAAATGAAATGTCATGGTGACTAGAACACACTGGACATAGAGAAATAACAAGATTGACGTAACAGACCTTTAGGCGCTTGGTTTTAGAGAAATGCTTGCTAAGAGAGTTTTGAAATGTAACCATGGAGAAAGAGTAACGTGATTTGACACTATCACTGGGAGCCTGAAATGAGCAGTAGATGTATGAGAGAGAGAGGTGTTTGGGAGGCATAAAGGCAGAGGTGTTTTGGAAGCTTTTGGAGAAGCGTTTTGGAGGCAGCAGAATCGGATGTCTTTGGTTGACATGCAGCTTGGGGAAGTATTCTGGGAGAGCTGATGAGATTGATCTGGCAGAGAGTTGGCAGGAGATCAGATGAGCCTGACAGAGGCTTGAGGCAGCTCGAGTAGCTGGCTGCAAGGGAGCTGGAGAGGAGAGAGATGGGACACATTTGAGAATGGGAAGCTTGCACATGCCAAGGGGAGTATTGCTGATTGAGTATGAGACCTAATTGATTGATAAGACATGCAAATGGGAAATTAGGACAGACTCTCACACAGAGCTGTTGGTTTGATAGAAGGAGAGATCAGATAGGGATTGTCTAAGAGAGAGAGTGTGATGTGTGGTGTGGATTGGAGGGGAATGCTGGATGCTGACACTTGCCATATGTATTTTGCTATTAGCATTATAGATCCAGCAGGACTTGATAATTGATATTAGCTTGTTTGCATAGAAGTCAGTATGCTTTGCTAGTACTGTTTATCATGCCTTGCTGTGCATGAATAAACATGTTTTTATTGTTGAATTGATTCATGTGTTTTCTTTGTGTGTTATGTTTATGTGTCCATAGCATAGCAATTTGGCAGTAACACAGTGCACAATCAACCTGAGATACATATGCAGGGGGGCCAGAGTCCACACCCCCTGAGGAAGAGTTACAGTTTGACAAATTGGTTGCCCATGTGGGGCTAGGCCAAATGTAGATTTTTTGGAAACTAACACAATAACCCTACACCTCATATTTAAATCCTCAGTCCCAATATCTACCTTCGAGGAAGATATCACACAACTCCTCACTGCAAATACCAAACCAAGATGCCAAATGATGTTGGTGGAGACCTTAATCTAGGCCTCTATGATATAAACGATGACAACGCCTTTGCCTTTGCCAACACAATCACATAATTAGGTTTCTCACATTGAATTGCCCAGCCCACGCACAGTAAAGGGAGAACCTTCGACTGGATAGCCAACCTCAATTGTGATACTAACATTTTATCCAATGTACCCTGTGCCTGGTCTGACCACCACATCATTTCATTCACAATACAGGACAGTATCCGACTGAACTACTGCAACTCACCTGCACCACCAGCACTCACCAGAAATAGAAACAATATCTCAGTAGAGAAATGACTGCCCCTCGTACAAACTATCATCAATCACCCTAGCCTTAACTTAGACCCTTCATCATTAGAAGAGTTATACAACCGAACGTTACACCAAGCCATTGACACAGTAGCATCTCTGAAAATGGGTAAAGCTAAGCCACATGCTCACCCAAACTCCTGGTTCACTCCTAAACTCAAAGTCCTACACAACAAAAAAAGAAGCGCTTACACTATATGGAAAAATCACCCAACAGCACTGAATAAAGAAACTTTCCTAAAAGCATCCAACAGCTACAAAACTGCCATTCTCCAGACTAAAAGTGACATCAGCAATAACAGAATCAACAAAGCTCAATCAGGAACGAGAGAACTATTCACTATCCTTAGAGAATCAGAATCCCCCATACCACCTCTGGAAATTTGCACCAAAGACAAGACCTGGTGTACCAACATACAAAAAGTGCTGCTTGATAAAATAGCGCTCTACAAACAAAAATTGAAACAAGAAAAACAGAGTCTCACCCCTGACTCAACTCCACATGAGTTCAAGGCTTCCTCCACAAAACCATGCAACCTATTTATGTTCTCCCCTCTCACCACTTATGAAGTAGAGGGCATAATAACCAGCCTTAAACCATCAAGATGCCAGGGAGACACTTGCCCTGCATCTATCATCAAAGAGGCAGTGAGGGATCTTGCCCCTTTCATAACCACATTAATAAACGCATCCTTTGAAACAAGTATGATCCCAACCAACTTGAAAGATGCCTGGGCCCTCCCACTATTAAAAATACCTAGTCTTGATCCTAACATTTCTACTAATTATAGACCAATAACTCCAGTACCTTTCCTACTGAAAATCCTAGATAGGGCAGCATACTTACAGATACAGGAGCATCTTGAAACAAATAATCTTCTCGGTCTGCGACAATCAGGCTTTAGACAAACATGGTACTGAAACTGCCTTGATAGACCTAAAAACTAAGATGGACGACATAAAAGATGAAGGTAATTTAGCCCTCCTTTTACTAGACTTATCCGCCACCTTTGATTTAGTCAATCACAAAGTCCTTTGCAAACACCTTTCATCAGCTGCTCATTTTTCAGCCAAAGCCACCGCATGCATACAATCCTTCCGGGACAATAGAACAATGAGAGTATTTGCACCGACCGTGGCGGCCGAGCTTGCACCGGTCACCTGCGGACTACCACATATCCCCCACCTTATACAACATCTTTACCAAGACCCTTTTTTCGATAACTTTGACTATTTGGGTGTCACCTACACTAACAATGCAGATGACACCCAAATCCTCATTCCCAGCACTGGCGACTGTGACACAGGCATGAAACTGCTCAACAAAATGTACCTAATCATTCAAGCATTACTGGCCACACATGACCTCTGTCTTAACAATGACAAGACTGAGCTAGTGCTCATCGGATCTCAGACCAGACAAAATAAATTAGATAGCCAGCTCAAATCCTTTAACATAGAAAGAATCAACATAAATGTCTCTAAGAATGTGAAAACACTCAGAATCTATCTCGACTCTTCTTTGACTCTGATAAAACAAGTAAATGTGACAGCTTCTGCCACAGCTTATACTTGCAAAGTAATTAATGCATGCAGACCTTCCCTGTCAACAGCTATCTGCACCACCTTGGCAAGAGCACTCATACTATCTAAATTAGACTATTTAACACCGTGTACCTCGGAACTAATAAGCAAAATCTAAATAAATTGAAAATACTTCAAAACAACGTGCTAAGAACAGTGCTTAACATCCCTGGAGCCCATCATATATCAGCGGCAAGACGTAATGACCAGTGGCTTTCAGTCAAAGAAAGAATCGCATTCAAAACTCTATCACTTACTCTTAAATTCCTCTCTAATTCAGCTCCCAAATACTTGCCTGCAAATTCACAAGAAGCCTACTACGTCCTTACAGTTACACTGCTCCAAGGTTCCCAGATTTAAGTTACAGCTTCGCTGTACTTGGGCAGAATTATGGAATTCCCTGCCTGTAGCCCTAAGAGCAGAACCTTCATACTATTGCTTCAGGAAAAATGTAAAAACTTAGCTCCTTACACAGGAAGAACCATAAATGTTTTGCTCATCCTGTTAACCTGTATATTTCTGCAATGCACTTGTAACAACCTCCTTGCACTGTTTCTTAACTGTCTGTCATGAAATTCATTGTATAACCTTACGTCATGCGCCCAGATACCTGAGGGTTAGGTGCTCTATAAAAATGAACAAATAAATAAAAATAAATAAATACATTGCCCTTATTTCTAAAAAAAGATACAAAAGATATCCCATGTATGAACATCCTACTACTTAAACCACTTCATTATTATGACATTTATGAACATCCATTGTTTTACATTTGCAGAAAAAAAGAAGATTGCCAAAGATACCTACAGAAGAAAGAAAGCGCTTCAACTGCTACAAGGTAATGTCGGAAACCTGAGGGTATTCTCACTCCTACTCCCCTGGGATCCTCTGCACAGGGGTCCAGGGAAAGGCCATCACTGTTGGATCTTGACCCTGGGTCCGGAGAAAAGAGGGAGTATCAACTGGGTGAATTGGGAGTGGGGAGCCCTTGGATCAGACATGGTTTCCCCCTTTTCCTATTGGCGATTAACCTAACCCTCCCCCAATCTTCATGGACTATTAAAAGCCAGCCCCCTTTATTTTCCCACACATGCTACTTGACAGTACTGAGATGAGGAAGAGGAAACTAAGAGTAACGAAAACCACACACTCTCACCATTCTGGTACTGGGATGAGGAAGATGCCTGCTAAGAGCTGTGAGGGTCAGGCATCTCCCTCTGATTGTGGTCAGGCAGGGCTAATTGGGCATTCTCACCTGCAGCCTGTCAAGATGCTGCAGGTGTTTAAAAGGAGGCAACAAGGATGGAGGCAAAGACAGGAGGAGCAGGAGACCCTTATGAGGAGGCAGTCAGGGTGGGACCAGGAGCAGAACCAAGATGCCGACAACTTACCCAGAGGACTTGTGGGATCCGAAATGAGTGGGCTATGTAATTTCCCCAGGTCTTTGAGCCTCCATCTCCATGTTCGAGCATCCAGAGCTGCAGAAGTGAAGCCCGAGGCAGAGAGGACACTACACATGTCCAAGAGGAAGCCACAGAGCCGGAGTGCAGAGAGAAGCATACGGCCAGTGAGCTGGACTCCAGAAGCTAGGAGGGTGTTGCAGGAACCACTGGAGAGGCATACGAAAGAATGGTGAGAGTTGGTAGAGTGTACACACACCAGGCTAATATATGCACATTGAATATCGAACCAAATGGAAACCTAACTCTGAAATTAATATATACATATTGGCCTCATTCCGAGTGCGGTGGTACGGGGTTAACAGCATCAGTAAGGATGCCGGTACCATTAACCCCCTACCGCTGCATTCCGAGGTCCCTTAGCGGGAGCCACTAAGGGATCAAGGAGCTAATAATGGGCCCGCTAATTGTGGGCCCATTATTAGCTCCTTCCCCATTCCCTTTGAGCCCATGGGGGCTCGAATGGGAATGGGGAATGATTTTCGGAATGGGTACTTACTGGATCTGCAAAGGTCGGAATGTCCCGGTAAGTCCCCATTCCGACACCATGGACCCGGACACAGGTTTGGAGGCAGCCATGATGCTATTAGCACCATGGCTGCCTCCAAACTCGTAATGACCCCCATTTAGTGCTAAACTAAATGGAAACTTAATTTTGCAGCAAATGAGTGCATATTAAATATCGAACTGAATGGGATCTTACAATTGAGCAACATAAGTGCACAATGAATTAAAAGTGAACAAACGGATATTTGTGTTGCATCACGATTTAACTTGAACTTTGAAATTAAGCATATCGAACGCTAAAGAGAGCTGTAAAGTGAACTTCTCTGAGCGAATGCAGTGCAACAAGGCCATAGCTTGGCCTTGTGTGATATATGGTGTCAGGGCCACAAGGCTAACAAGGAGAAGCCACAGAAGTGTGACAATACCCACCAAGCCAAGAGGCCAATCCAAGGAACTAAGTGAGGGTGACTTTGTTCACAGGAACAAGTGCTGAGGAACCTCTGCGTGTGAGCTGAGGAGTCCGAAGGCCCTGGTTGCGCGACCTATAATTGGTGGACCATGCAGTCTAACCAGAGCCTAGCACCTAGACGTGAGAGCCTTGTTGTCTTGAGATTGGAGTCTCAAGAACTCTTTTGTTTTGAACAGTGTTATTTGAACCTTGGGAAGGGAACCTCAAGGAGTGATTTTGAACTATAACATTTTGAGCTTAAGAAAGGTGATATAAGACTTTTCTTAGGAAACTTTATTGTGCTCGAAGTTAATTTCCGCCCGATTTCAACGCTGTTAGCGAGGCACTAATTGCGCCGGCACTAATAGCACTGAAATGGGGATTTACCGCCATACCCCTATTCATGATCCAGCACTAATAGCCCCGGACAGAGTAACTGTAATGCTATTTTCATTGCCAGTATCCCATCAGTATTACTTCTGGGATACCACCATGGCTGTGATGAGGCCCAAAGACACTCCTGAAGGCAGCCACATTTCTCTTACAGGAAGCCAAGAACCACTTGCTGAACCACTGATCCAAAGTCAGGGAGAAATAGCAATGAATGAGGTAGAAAACACCATGTATTAATCCAAAACAATCTAACATAGATTTATCAGTGCTCAAATCACATCTTAATGATGAACAACTCACAATTTACATGAAAGTCACTGAATAAATTGATCATGGATTAAAACATGAAAATAAACCTCTGCTCCTGTACGTAAGTGGTGAAGCTGTTTCTGGCAAAACATTCTTAATTTAAACTATCAGGAAATATCTTGAGGGAGTAACAAACAACAACCTTTTAGCTGTTGTAACAACCCCATAGTCCTGCTGCTTACAACATAGGAGTTGTAACTTTATACCAACTGCTTCCTCTCCCTTTAGAAAAGAACACATGACATTATTACAAATTGTCACCATAAGCTGAGACTGAAGTATGCACAATTCTATGACAAATGAAAGTCCACTTAATGGATGAAGTAAGTGTGGTTTCCTACCTCATGCTAGCTTTAATTCACCTAAATGCAGGACGTCCTAAAAACTTACAAGGAACTATTTGGATGAAAATATGGTATTGTTTTTGGAGGTCTACTGCAGTTAACAACATTGAAAGGCTCATCCATATTCCAAACATTGGGACACAAACAATGCCGTAATACACTCAGCAGCATTGGCAATGACAATTTGTGTTGTTGTTTTTGAAACAGAGAACGGACCCAAAATATGTGACAGTCTGCAGATCTAACAGAAGCTCACATTTTAAAAAGCATTAGACCTGGTCTACTTACTGAAGATGCAAAATCCACCATAAAAACTAGGCTAATACATGAGCTGTATGGGCAAATCACATCTGCCCCTGATGTGATGAAACAATGAGCTCAGCAAAATCTAAAATGTATGTGCTTAAGGCTAACCCTGGCAAGCTGTAGCCAATTCAATGAAACAATGTTGCAAAAGGAAATGCAACCCTTAGTGCATATCAACTCCACAGACAAACTAGAAATGTGTGGCATCACACTCCCTATGTGTCAACAAGCAATAGCACAACTAAGCAGCCTAGACAATGGGCCTCATTAGAAGTTTGGAGGTAGCCATGCTGTTTTTAGCGGCATGGCTACCCCCAAACCGGGTACCGAGTCTGGGTTCCAGAAATAGGGAATTACCGGGCCATGCCGACTTTAGCGTGCCCAGTAATTCCCATTGTCCGGACCCGGACCCGGTACATCCCCATTCTCATTTGAGCCCCTATAGGGCTCAATGGGAATGGGGAGGATGCTAACAACGGGCCCATTAATGACGGGCCCATTGTTAGCATCCTGGACTGCTAGCGAGTCCTGCTCTGCACGTCTGGTCTGTCCAGGCGTCCAGAGAGGGACCCGCTGCAGAACTCGTAATGGGGTGGCCCGGTATGAAAAGTGCTGGTCCCTTACCGGCACCGTTGTAATGAGGCCAAATGACTATCTCAAACACAGCTGGATTAGAAAAATGCTGTTCACTCTCTGCCTAAACTGCAGAGTATTGCTAAAGTGTCACCTTGATGTAGAACAAGGTTTAGCCAATGGAGCAATTGGTACAGTTAGCTTCCAAATATATGTAAATGAAAACAGTATCCAGGTTGCCAACATCCACAACCTTGAAGAAACTAAAAAAATCCCCTGCACAACAGTACGTTTCCTTCCTTTTAAAGACATGTTTGTACGCAGAGAACAATTCTCTCTGTCACTTGCCTATGCTGTCACTATTCACAAGTCACAAGGTCTAACCCTTGAACACGCACTAGTTGCCATTGGCTGCACAATCTTCAGAGAAGGAATGAGTTACATAGCACGTTCATGTCTCCGTACACTCAATGCTCTATTTTTAGTCAACTTTGATGCAACCAACTTCAATGTTAACATTCCTTGCATCCTAGAATACAACAGGCTGCATGCACTGGACACACCACATCTGGATATGTACCGTGCAACCTTAAAAATCTTTAAAAAGACATCTAGAAAAAACAGCAGCCATTGCAGATCTCCCTGCAATCTGAAAGGAACTCCTGGTGGCAACAGTAAAGATAGACACAAGTGATCACAGTTCAAGGTTGTTTATTAAACTGTATGCATGGGTGACATAAAAGACCTAATCTAAACCTAAAGCTCGATGGGAGCAAGCTACGACTTTCAAATAATAATAAGGCAGTCTTAGTAGTGTCTTGTCAAATATAAAGGGCCTATATTTAAAAGAGCTATTGCCAATCCTTTCCACTAAGTTACAAAAGAGTGTGGATAATGTTCACCGGAAAAGAAAGAAGTGTTCGCAAAATGATAAGTCAGGATGGTATGGCTGGGTCTGTCTTCCCCATGTTTTATGCACGGGACAAGGTGGAACTCCTGAGCACAGCACACTCCTGGGCCTCATCAGCACAAGGTTTGCAATTCCATTCAATGATACCAGAACCTTCAGGGGCCAAGTCTCTTTTATACAAAGTCTCTTCCCTTAGAAGGCCTGCTGGATCAACACAACAAACAAACAAACAAACGAAAGTTCCTTCGGTGGTCTTGCACCTTGGGGGATTGCTCTTGACCCCTAGCATCTCCCTTCGCAGGGCTCAGATCCTCCTTACAAAGTGTTCCTTCCTCTGTCGGGTTCACTATGGTCTTCTTTAACACAGTTCATACTTTGCTTTGTCTCATCAGAAAGTGAGGGTTCCCTTCCCCTAGCTTTCTTTTGGCATCCCTCTGTCAGGTTCACGTAGCCATCTTTAACACAGTTCATGAATTTCCAACAAAGTTCATGGTTTGCTTCCTTTTGCTAGCTTTCTATTGGCAATGGGTCAGAGACTTTCAAATGTACAAGGAATTTGATGTGGCACTTGTAGAACCACATTGATACCTCATGCTGCCATTTCCTAGGGCCTTCTGGTACTTGCAGTTTCAATACAAAACAAAAGGGCTAGCAAGAGTCCTTCGAATGAGCACTCCTGAGGCACCTGACCACTTTGCAGCTGGCCCTTGTCTGAGGTTTCCCAAAAGTTCAAACACACACACAAGTTCTTTCTTCTCAAGTTCCTTGCGTTCATATAATGTTGCCACTTGCAAACTTGGGCTCAACACAGTTTGGTTTGCTATCATCTTCCTCTGACTCACCGGCTGTGTTGAACCCTTTGGCTTGTCTTGCTTCTCGAGTCAAGGACGGTACCACAGTAGCCAGCATGCCTCCCCACCTGTGCTATCAATGTGGGAGGCCCCCATGCACCATTGACATATGTTCCTCCACACGACAGCTGAAACTCCCGGTCTTATGATTTCCCTTTGCAAGGTTCTGAGTTGAAAAGGGGAAGGGCAGTTCCCCCTTCATCATCCCTCCAGGTCTCGCCACCTTTCTCCTTCGTTTGAGCTGCTGGTCTGGTGTAGCTGTTTCCTTGTGTGTTCGGCCTTGCTTGTAGTGTGCTCTCGTACTCCACTTTTTATCCCTTTGGGGAAGGTACAGGGTTATCAGGTGTATGTGGTTAATGTCAATTGCCTGACTCTGCCTGACCCGTGTGTTGGAACTTGTGAGGTAAACGGCTTTGGTGTTAGTCCGTTGTCTGTTACAGTGTAAGAAAGTGTTTGTGTCAGAAAAGCGTGGCTAGAGCTTCTAAATATCCTACAGGGTAGGATGGGGTAAAGGCGTTACAAGGAAGGGGGTACAGCGTCTCAACCTTAGGTGTCCCACTTCCACTCCACGAAGAACCCTCATCCAGGTGATCGTCCCTCACTGGTCCAGCCCCAGGAATTGGATCCAATGGTGATGGCCGTGTCATGGCCACCTGGTTGACAGATCCCTGGGGACTAGCAGGTGAGACACCTTCAGGTTTCTCACAATTGCCGCCCAAAAAGGAAAAACAACTGCAGGCCATCAAAGGATACAGAGTCCAAATTCTCTGGTCTGTTTAAATTCCGCAACACTGGAGTAAATTACTCTGCAAATGTAGCAATCAATTTTCTCTTCCAATTTCCACCAATTGTTAAGAACATTTACTTAAACAGATCATACCAGTTATGTTTGCAAATGCTCATCCTTCACAGAAATGCCTCAAATAATCTTGACAGCACTTCCATTGTTTCAGATGTAAGGCAAGAATTAGACCACTGGATAGGAATGATTAAAGTCACCATGAACACACAGGAAGATGAACAAGAATGCGTAATGTACTTATTACAAGTACTAGAAACAAAGAACATCCCAATAAACAAAATCTTCCAGATTGCATACCTGTGAAACATACAAGCACTCTCTGCAACCATTCACATTTATTTATTTTGTTGTGCATTTGTAAGGTGCTTAAACAGCAAGACATTTTGTTTCAAAGCGCCCACAGGGCAAAGGGAGTGAACATGGGACAAAAGCAATAAAATACAATAATGACAGGATAGAAGTGGTCTTACTAGGTCATGTGAGCATTTGGATTGTAGAAGTGCAGAGAGAGAGGGAGGAGGGGAAGGGGGATAAGTGCTAAAGAGATTCCCTGGTGGGGGAGGGTGCCATGGAGTATGTTTCCAGGTACCAGCAAAGTGCTATTCAGAGGTTGCATAATCAGAATGGCCATCTGCCGGTAAATGCAACCCTGTGACGAACACAGGCCATTACTCGGGAAACGCAAATGCCCGGCACGTGTAGGGGTCCTCTTGCTGAGCATGAAGAAGGAATCCGTACAGACCTCACATCTAGTCCTTCCAGTGCTTTTGGTGAATCACAAGCAACCATCAAAAATACATGCCTTGGAGGCATATATTGATTGTCGAGCTGTGGGTAACTACATTGACCAAGATTTGGCTCTCCAAATAGGCCTTCCTCTCTGACAGAAGGAGAAATCAGAAAACGTCACTGCTGGGGATGGTTCTCAGCTATCATCCTGCCCAGTGACACAATACACAGAGAAAGTCAACCTTCTGTATCAGGACAGGCATCAAGAGGACATTACTTTTGATCTCATCGGTGCTCCTCAGTTCCAGATGATATTGGGAATGCCTTGGCTAGAGACCCACAATCCTAGGATCGACTGGCAAAAACGAGGTCTGACATTTTTCGCATGATAGTGCCGACACAAAAAGATTACACCAATCTGAAACCGAAGAAAGGAATCGTGTTGGGCCTCATCAGCTCCTTACCGCTTGAATACTAAGATTACCAGGATGTCTTCAAAAAAGAGCAAGCCAACATTCTGCCCCCGCACAGACCCTACGATTGTCAAGCAGATCTTGTACCCAGAGCCCAGATCCCTTGCAGCCGAATTTACGCTCTAACAGAACAGGAAATCAGCATCTTAGAACTTACCTGGATCAGTACCTGGTGAACGGTTTCCTTCGCCCATCCAAGTCACCTGCCTCCTCGCCCTTATTCTTCGTGCCTAAAAAGGAGTGGGACTAAAGAACTTGCATCGACTATAGAGCCATCGATTAGATCACAGTAAAACATTGATATCCTTTACCACTTATACCAGAGCTCCTGGACCAGTTGAAACATGCTCAAATCTGCACAAAACTGGATTTAAGAGGAGCATACCATTTTGTAAGAGTAATAGAGGGAGATGAGTGGAAAACGTCCTTCCGCATGAAGTACGGCCTCTTTGAATACCAGGTCATGCCCTTCGGGCTATGTAATGCACCCGCGGCGTTCCAATTCTTTATGAATGACGTACTCCGTGAACTACTGGATGTTTGTGCTCTTGTTTACATTGACGACATTCTTAGCTACTCAAATTCCATGGAAGAATATGTAGGCCATGTCTGGGCATTCTTAGAGAAGCTTCGACAACACCAATTGTATGCCAAGTTGGAAAAATGTTTTTTGCATGTAGCCGGGGTCGAGTTTCTCGGTTTCATGCTCACACCACAAGGTGTACATATGGATACACGAAAGGTGGATGCAATCCTCCAATGGCCCTTACCAAAATCCATGAAAGGAGTGCAAAGCGTGCTCGGATTCGCCAACTTTTACCGTCGGTTTATACCTGGGTTTTCACAAATTGTACATCCAATTACCTCCTTGTTAAAGAAAAATCAAAAGTTCCATTGGTCGACAGAAGCTGAAGAAGCCTTCAAGAAGTTGAAACTAGCATTCACTAGAGCACCAGTCCTTCGACACCCACGACCAGACCTACCTTACATAGTTGGACAGATGCTTAAAAAATAGCCATTCGAGTAGTATTGTCACAACAAGACCCTGAAACAGGACAACTACACCCTGTTACAGTCTGGTCCCGCACATTTTCAGCCCCAAGTTGAATTACGCAATCAGAGATAAGGAATTACTGGTGATTAAATCAGCATTCAAGGCTTTGAGACATTACCCTCTTGGGGCGAGACATACGGTCACTGTCATTATGGTCCACCGTAACTTGCAATTGTTGAAAACCGCCAAAGCACAATCCTCACGTCAACTTTGTTGGGCTCTCTTTTTTGAGGAATACGATTTTATTATCACTTATAGACCTGGAGTACACAATGGGAAAGCAGACGCTCTATCACGCATGAGTTGAGAAAAAGAGACTTTTACAGCATCTGACCCCGTGGCCATAATTCCCAAGGAAAGGATTCAAACCAGAATAGCTGCCACCACGTGTGTGGATGACCAAAGAACCAGTTTGCAATCTGCGATGGATCAATCAACACAAAAGGAAAGGCTGTTAAAAGGTGACCAGTACACCATCTAAGACAATCTACCGTATTTCCGAGGACGATTATATGTCCAAGACCAAGAACTGCAAAAGCAAATCATCACAAATTACCACGATTCATTAGTGGAAGGACACACAGGAATAGCCAAAACTCGGGCTAAGGTAAAACAAAACTACTGGTGGCCAACCTGACATAAAAGGCATTGCCCAATTTATTGAAACCTGTGGTGTCTGTGCACAACACAAGTCTCAGAAACAGAACCCCGCTGGCTTACTACATCCCCTAACAGTACAGCCAACACCTTGGCATACCCTGTCAATGGACTTCATCACAGATCTTCCACCTTGCAATTGATACAACACCATATTAGTCGTTGTGGATTTATTCGCCAAAATGGCCCATTTCATCCCTCTGAAGGGAATCGCAACTGCGTCAGCTCTCGCTTGTGTGTTCCTATAGCACATTTTTCAATTGCATAGATTTTCATCAATTTTAGTATCTGATCGCAGAACTCAATTTGTTTCTGCCTTTTGGAGAAAGTGTTGTACGATTGCCAAAATCGATCTCTGGTTGTCCACAAGCCATCACCATCAAACTGATGGGCAAACTGAATGAACCAACGAAACTTTAGAGCAATATCTCAGGTGTATGTTGCAACAGTCTGAGGATTGTTGGAAAAATATTCTCTGGATAGCTGAGTATGAATATAACAATTCAGTTCACACAAGCACAGGGCAAACTCCATTCTACACTGTGCATGGAAGACATCCGAGGACATCAGTATTTGATCCACCCGATACCCTGGAAACACCAGCCATAAAATACTTGCATAACGCCATCACTCAGGGTCTTAAGGTGGCGACAGAGCATCTGACCAAGGCTAAGGAAAGACAAAAACTGTTTGCTGTTCGACATCGGAAGGAAGCTCCCGCGTACCAGATTGGAAAAAAGTGTTTAGCATCCAAATATATTCCCTTGAAGGGGCCAAGAGCTTTCTGCCCAAGATACCTGGGGCCCTATACTATAAAGTCGATAATCAATCCGGTCGCCATGAAATTGGAGTTACCATCTCACATGAAAATTCACCCTGTATTTCATGTCTCCCTCTCCTCAAACCAATGAAGTCCAATACATAGATAAGTTATCCACCAGAGCCCGAATAATAAATGGAGAACCAGAATATGAAGTCAAATCCATCCTGGACTCCAAGGTGGTTCGATCAAAATTGTATTACCTAATTGACTGGAAAGGTTACGTACCTCAAGACCGAACTTGGGAACTCAGTGAACACGTCCATGCTGCGCGTTTAATCAGACAGATCCATCGCAATAATCCCACCAAACCAGGACCGGGAGGAGAACGACCTTTGAGAGGGGCCTTGAGGGGGAGTGCTGTCATGGTCATAAAGTCAGGGGCACAGGCATGCAGGGGTCGCATGCACAGGAGACCTGGGTGGACACTGTCCTGGTGCCTTTGGCGCCAGGCTCATGAACAAAAGTAAACAAGAACATCCATTTAACACCAAAAGGCTTTTATTATGGACATAGCACTTCAGATGCATTAACTTTGAACATTCCATCCATTAAGCAGGATGCATTAACTTTGAACATTCCATCCATTAAGCAGCCCGAAGTGTATTCTTGGGTGTGGCTGCTAATGGATTGCCTTTGCACATGCTCACTCTCTAGGAGCGGCAGGGTGTGGCTGGTAAGCCGGCCCTGATGGGCGTGCCCACAATCTCAGCTATATAAGCTGCCCCAAGCCTCAAGACAGACGGTGTTATTCTGCACTTGCAAGCAGCGCAACACTCACCGTCGCCTGAGGTCAGACTTTACCTTTGCAGATCCTGCTTCCATGGACATCCTGCTTCCTTCCAACATACCTACCAACTGGGGGAAGCTGTTCTTACCTGTACATCTCTTCAGTGAATCAAGTATTCATCTTTACACTTTCCGGAATGCCGAAATCTTCAACTTGGCACTGCAGCACGACACGCTCCATCGTCAACATCAGCCCCTGCAAGGAAAAACAGAAGACAAGGTTAGACATAAAAAAACAGTCAGTTTAATGTTGTGCTTCGCCATACTTCGCTCTTTTCCTTAAACCATCACTTACCTGCTGTCGAACATTGCGGTAGCATCCATCTTCCATCCGGCCGCGTCACACAGCTGCATTGACGCCGCATTTCCATCTAAGGGAAGAAAACAGAAGAGAGACATTATTGCGGGCATAAATAGGAGCAACATATAAAGACATTAAACAGAACGAACAGCATCACAAGAGCTCAAGAAAGATTTACCAATCATAAGGAGAAGCATAGTCGCAGCTGGACTGGACTAATCCTTATCAGGGATCAATGAAGGAACTACATGGGCGTAGGACATGGGGGGATGAGGGGGACAAATCCCCCCCACAATCTTGAGTGGGGGGATACAATGTCCTTTACCCCCCAGTTTGTGTGTCCTGTGTGTGCCATCATGTGCACTGAGGAATGCAAACTTCAGACTCTGTCTGAAGTTTGCATGCAGCAGGCACGGGCCATGGTCGGATTCGATTCCCATCCACGGCATTGATGATTCACACAACAGTGGGGGAGGGGGAGGAGAACGATGCAGGACCACGAGCAAGAGTTGTTGACAATAACTCTTGCTCGTGCGTTCCCCTCCTCCCCCACCCCCAGGGAATAAGTCCAGCCTGGGCTGGAGTGTGCAGTGCACTGCTGCACAGCTTGTTCCAGCCTCCTCTCACCTCAGAAGCCAGCAGGCAGCGACGTGTGCTGTTAGGCATCCGAGGCTCATGACGGTGATGACGGTGTGAGACTAGAAGACTGCTTTCTCCTTTCTGCTGCTCTGTTTCAGGTTGGTACGTATTATATTCTTCCGAATCCATTCTGTCCCTGCTCACACTTCTTGCCTTCCTCCTTTGGACCCATGCTCTCTCTCGTCCTGCATCGGGGCTCAAACCAAGCCCCCTCGCCTCTCTGCTTCTTCTGGTCCTGGCGGGCGTAGTTTGCCAGATCAGTGTCCTCGGGACACCACGATACAGATCCCCCCGTCTCCCCTATGTCCTACGCCCATGAACCTGCCTAGCTTTCCCAAGAGTTAAGCTATCACCCCAGCCTCTGGAGACATCCAGGGCCAGTAATGACTTGCTAGGCCAGAGGGAAGTGAGGGCTCAGGGCCTTTAACAGCCCTGTATGCCCAGCGACCAGGGGCTGATCACTATTTGCACCTCCATCGGGAGTGCAAATAGTTTTGCTTGTTTCATTTCCAGTGATAAACTCCGACCTTGCACAAGCCCCTACTCCTGTACAATAAAAATATATAGATAAAATAATGCCTGCTGCCAGAGTCCTGGTCTATTTCTATGGCTGAGGTGTGACAGGGAAGGTGCACGGTAGCCCCAGGAGAGTGGGTGAGGGGAGGAGGAGGTGGCATTTGGGGAGATGTACGGGACAGGGGAGGGACCAGAGTCAAAGTAGCTGAATCAACTTTTTTTTTTTTAAAGCACCACTGACAATGAATCCGAAAGGCTGACAACCCTTTACACAACCATTCACAAAATGTGCACATGTTCAAATGCTATGAACAAGCAAGGCGGAACGCTGTTGACTACACTCAATTCCACGCCTTCATAGCTTCGTCGTCCCTTATTTAATGGCTAATAATTCCAAAATGTTATTGTATTTACTTCTTAACACTACACACTATTGGGCATTATTAAACGCTCGCACCTCCAGTTGCAACCACATGCATGCAATGCAGGAAGTTACGCCATGTATTTGGAATGGACGTGAAAGGCATTATACATTTTTCATTGAGAAAACAGCTTGTTTCCCTTCTCATGGTTACAGAGGCGTGAAAAGCAGTCAGTGCTGGCCACTTCGCTGGTGTGCGCACTCCGGAGCTATTCTCACACAGGATGGAAGCAAGTCCACCCCCAGCTCTATGAATGACACAAGCTTTTTTTGGACTGGGGTGGTGGCCCGCTGAGGACGCCATTCCCCCGCGCCCATGCATGTCACTGAAAAGCAATAGAAAGTCATGGCTGCTTACAGAAGGTGCTTTAATTGTAGCTGAAAAGTGTTTTCAAACAAACGGGACATCAAAAAATATTAGAAAACATACACAACATGGCCATTGTGGGTAAAACTAATTAGCGTTTCACTGTTTAATGACAAAGCCTACATGCTGGTGACCTTTCCCTACTTTGTGTCTAAGGTTGCACCATAAAACAGAGGGACACACAAATCGCCTTCAGACTCAGGGGCTTTCCCCGTTAAGGAGATCAATTGGTGGTGAGACAATGCCGGCTATGTGCGGCCGAGAGGGGCCTACTTAAGAGACACTATTTATTAGGCGTCCATTAGCAGGAGGCCGCCGAAAGCCATCCCGCGGAGCAGGCGAGCAGCTGCAGCATGTGGGAACACGGCCGCGGCTGCTTCCCTGCCATTCAGCGGGCCCTCCAAAGTACTGGCCTTATGAATGGTGCTGTCATTTTCTGGTAGCATGTCAGATATGGTGGCCGCTGAGCTGAGGAATCCATGAGCCAGGTTTGCATCATGGCTCAGAGGTGAAGGGAGTTCATTGTGAGGAGGCGTTGGTGTTTCTGGACCTTTCTGAGGCTGATCCAGCAGAGCTATGTGCAAATGCTGCTTTCAAATGGTGACATTGCCGAGTGACGCCTTTCCATCTTCCCATAATTAATTTCGAGGTGTCCGCCACTGCAACTTCTTTCCTGCTCCACAGTCCCTGCACATCCGACCCTGTGTGGGTACCAATTTTATTTCCACGTTTTCTTGTGGGAGAATCACCCGAAATCCTTTCTCAAATGGGTTGAGCTTGCTCACAAAGTTCAATATGGGGCCATTTCGAAAAATATTTCAAGGGCCATTTGTGGTTCCAAGTCCATCCGATGATAATTTAAATAACATGAACGATGTTAATGAGGAAGGTATTTTTTAAGGGCGCAGTAATGCGTTGCCCCTTGGTAGAGAGTGCTTGTCCTCATGGATACTGCTAGACATCCGGCACAGAAGCAATATCACTCTTCCAGCTGAGTGACTCCCTGGCACCCTGTACAGATCGCGTGTGGCAGTACCAGGGATCGTCCCAAACATCCACACTGTGTTCAGGCAGTGTCTGGTCTGCACAGGGAAACAGCCCACCTCACAGTCATGCACAGGACATCTCAGACTGTGATTTCAAAACAAGGCAGATTAAATACAAATAGAGATCCATTAAAACCGAGTTTACTATGATAACAGTAAACAAGTGGTATTCCAATGCCACATGCATTACAAAAATAATAATAATTCTGAGGCCGATTAGCATAGGATATTTACTGGATATGATATATAGACCTTTTGTCTGTGGTAAATTATCAATATTTACCACATGAGGTCCTTGTTTCTATCCCTTGTCACAAAACAGGGCATGTCATATTTGCCTACCCATGAAGCCCTGCTGTTGGGATTAGATGATGATGCGTTCTTCCTGTATTCCCTGCTCTGCTGCCAAGCAGATGGATTTCAATAGCTAAAGTGCACAGATCTGAGTGCATAGATTGTGATGTGGGAGTAGGATATGATATGATAGGTTATTCATGATGGCTTATTACGCAGAGGTTTCTAAGCGCATCAGAGGGAATCAAACCTGTGTTGCTCCGTGTCGTCTTGCTTCCAAGGCGAGTACTTTGCCCCTGAGCAATCCTCCCGAGACAAGTACAAATGGCACCCTATATTTGACATATTATAGTGCTATAAGGACATATAAACACATGCAAATGCACACACACACTCAGACACATGCAGGTTCTCTGTTGTGCTCTAGAAAAGCATGTCCAATACGATAAAATGGCAATGAATGACTGCTTTAAACCAATATGATGCACAGGCAGCCAAGCAGGTTTTTTTTCAGCTTTAGCAGCTTTGTAAAACCTCATGGAAACAATGACATTATCTTGAAAAAAAAAACATGATCTGTAAGCAAAATTCTTCTCCTGTAATGCAGAGGTTAATTCACTCAGACAGGGCCTACCATTCCATGGAGGGCCTTATTTAAGAAGAAGTGGCCCAGAGAAAGACCCTCTCCGCATCATGGAGCAGCTGATTGCTATGTATTGGGAGCCCAGTTATCTTCTTTGACCACAGCAGAGTGGCAGCCATATAAATATATAGAGATGTATAGAAAAATATCAGCATCAATAAGAACAATGCTGGCAAAAAGGTAATGCTGCTAGAGATGGAAATACATATGTGCAATGGAAAAAACAAAGCTCCTAAAAGCAACATCTGGAAAACCTATCCAGCTTCCCAAGTTGCTTTATCTTCTACAAGTCCATCACTATACCAGATTAACAGGCCTAGACGTGCCCTTGATGGCAGGGCAGAACCTGGATGTCCCCTGTCCCCCCCAGATTTTATGCGTCTCCTATGCCCCAGAGGAACCAGATTTTGTTTGACGCACCCCTGCCAGAAGTAGCAGGACGGAGAGCTTATCTTCCGTAATTCACAGGTGAGCTTTATGGGCCGGTGGATGCTCACAGAAACCGTACTTTGGGGTGAAGGGTTCGAGAGGTACAGCAATCACAGATTGGCGTACTCACACACTTTTATCTCCACGCAGGAGCAGTATCACCATGTACCACCCCTCACATCTTTTCTACTGAGAGAGAGGCCTGGAGGGGGTGATTCAAGTTGAGGGACGACTGCAACCATGCCCCAACACCTCTGCAGGGAACAGGTGAGAGCGTAACAGTGATTTCTAAAAGGACTCTTCTGTGTCTTTTGGGGACCATAATATGAGACCTAGGCATGTCCTTTGTAGTCTCTTCTGCTGAGCAAAACTTGCTTAATAAAGAAAAAAGTGCCCTCCTTCTTTCCCCCTCTTCTTCTAAGTTGGTATGCAGGATGGTTTTGGCTAACATAGGAGCGTTGCATTGGGCAATAGCTAAGTTGATATGATTTCTGTTTCCTCTTCACTAGCTTTTAACTATAAGAGCTTTAGTGGAACTGGAGGGTCATCATTTGCTTCCCCAAAGCCTTTCCCTCTCTTTCGGTCTTGTCTGTCTTGGTAACTTCTACCAGTTTGTGTAATAGGGCCTTCTTTAAAATCTCCTGTGCCACTTTCTCTACAATCCTAATGTGGTAGGGATTATTACCATTGTCTTTATCAGGATTTTTACGTCGCCCCTGTAGTCACAATCTATTACTCCAGCCATAACTTTCAGGCTGAACTGCCAGGCCGGTCCAGATTTTGAAAACAACCTTACATATGTTCCTGGTGGGGGCCCTATGTGTAGATAGGTAGAAATTAATGACCGGTCTCATGGCTACTGCACAAATCAAAGCCAATGGATTTTTAAGTGGCTACAGATGGGCTACAGATGGGCAGTTTGCTCACTCACCAGGTTTCTCAAATATTAGGGTTCCCCAGTTTGTATCAACTGAGCCGGATTCCACCCTTAACACCATGTGTAATGAATCAGGAGTAAAAGCCAGACACATTGGCGTTATGACGATTGCTACAGACTTTTATTAATAAAAGAGAAGGTGTTGGATATGAGACTGTCTCTCTCCGTTGCTACGACGGGTTTCCTTGCCTCATAGAAATGAAAGGATGTCGGTTTCAGAATGTCCAAAAATAAAGTGTTCTAAGACTTGTGTCCAAAATACTAACTTCACCCTTACATGCTAAAATCAAAATAAGGTGCAAAGGGATATAGACTTTCAATTGGCCATTGGTAGGGTTTTCGAATGTTGCAATGCGAAGTTACGAAAGATGTGAAAATAAACAAATAATCAAAGATCAACTAAGTTACACAATTCTCAGAAGAGGATGTTCCCTTCCCCTGATTACCTCTTCTGTTCTACAGTTCACAAGTACAATTCTCTTTCTCACAACATGAAATTTTCCTGTCCAGACGGTATGGCTCCCTTGCATTGGATTTCTCATAATATGCAATTTTCTAGGCCAGGGGCTATGGTTCCTGTTAGGCAGAATTATATGTTGTAGCCTTTGGGAACACCACACACAATTAGTACTACAAGTTACAGTAAAAATTCACCTTTGGAACAAGCCAGTACTACACTTTAAAGTGGTAACGATGGCTGAGCAGCTAGACTTATCTCACGAGTAAAGTGAGCAGTATCAATAGTTACACAAAGGACAGCAATTACTATGATTCAAACAAACATTGACTCAAGGTTTCTGAGTAAAAGAATATACATTTATTTACACATCAGTTTTTAAACATTTTACTATTTTCAAGCAGTAGAAAAATCATGTTACTAATACATTACACCGCACCCAATAGATTCTGGCTCAAAATGAAGTGTGAGCAAAATGGCACTCCAGCAATTTAAAAGGAAGGGAAAGACAAAGTTAGACAGAAATTGAGCAGCACCAACGAGTAAGTAAGCAGGGCAATCTAGAAAAAGGAACTACAGTGAAGAAATCAAATTAAGGCGGCCTGGCCCAAAGTCAATGGACCAAAGTCTTTGCAGAGGATCACACAGTTCAGAGTAGTTTATGGTTAAGTCTTTGCTAAGAGTTCAGAACGAAGTTGGTCAGAAGAAAAGTTACGTTAAAGAATGAAGAAAACAAGTCCTCGGATTGGCGAAAGATTTCACACAATTTCACAGCGGCTGGACGAAATGAACAACCGGGTTAGCACAGTACCTTTAAAGCAGAAGAATGTTGTAGCTGAGGCAGACGGTCCTGGCAAGTCCTGCAGGCTCACGGTTCCTGAAGCGACTGTCGGACTGACAAGAAGGAGGAAGACTGGAGGGTCCTGCACTGTCCAGGGAAGAAACCAGAAGTAGAGCAAAGCAACAAATGAAAGGTGCGCTCCTTAAAACACTAGCAGGGTCCGTTCGTCCTGGCTATCCGGTTCACTGATGCTCTGTACAGCAAATTCGACCAGAGAAGGGAGGCCTGGCGAGTGGTTTGGTGAACTGGTTTTTCCCACCAGCTCAAGGGGAGAAGATTCCTTGCATATCTTCCCTGTCATCGAAGTTTGAAAATTCGGACCCGCAGCAGGGCTTCACCGGGACGTTCAGTCGTGGTAGACGTCCTTTTCTGTCAGCTTCTCTTCGGTTCTCTCCATCCAGTGGTGACTCTGCCTTGCCAGCCCCAGAGACCTACTTTATATGCAGTTTTCCCCCATGAACCCAGCCTGGCTGTCAATCACATACCAGGGTGGCTGTCCCGCCAGGACAGTCACCACAGCCAATCATATCAGAGTGCGACATGGGTCTCCAAGGAGACCCTGTGCAGGGAGTGTCAAACACCTCCCACACATCCTGTCGCCCTCAGAGATTCAGGCGCCTAAGGAGGGCTTCTGTGCAGAAGCCCGCGAAAGACAGGTGAACAAAGGAACCAAACCTGGTTTGGCGCGCAGAGTAAAACACGAGAAAGTCTTTTAAAAAAAGAAATGGTGAATAAACCCAGCCGAACTGTATAAAAACGTATATGGTCTAGCGGGGTTAAGTTCTAGGCTACCAAGATAGCCCAAAACAATACAAAGGCTGTTTAGAATAACCGTGGTAGGAAAAATAGGGTATTAACCACTGCCACCAGCCAAATCTTAATGAAAATGGAACTAAACAATGTTCCATGAGAAACAGACAAAAACAGATAATTATTAACCATTTCCAGAACTCTATGTAAGATAGTTTGTACTGGGTCTGTGAGTTTAAAAAGACAAATAAAGTCAATGGCAACTTTACATGTTCTGAGAGACAGTAATCAGTCTCGGAAAATGGATTCAGAGTTGGGAAGTCTGAAAAAGACAACCCTGTGTTACTGCACTGACGGTGCGGTGTAACACACAGTAAAAAGATGATGCCCATGGAGTAGGTGAGGCTCCACAGTCTATGAACACAAGAAATGTTAAACACACACAGCAAAACACGTGTAAGAGTGGGAAAAAAGGCTCACATATTACCACGTGAAATAAATACAGGAAAGCTGCTGAGGGACTCAGTAGGTAAGGGAAATTAGCAATTTCGGAGAATTCTCCCTAACAGTTCATTTTCCTGCATTTCACACACTCAAGGGGTTCTCTATCTTTCCTTGATTTATGAAAACACATCAACTTTCCCGTTCAGGGGGTATGGCTCCCTTCCCCTGGAGTTTGTCCATTCAAGAAGTTATCTTTCATACTTCTTATACTTTATTTGCAATTGGGTGAGGTTCTCATGCAAGCAATCACATTGCCTGGTATACTCTCCTGACAGGACTTTCCCAATTTTCACTTTGTAATTAGGTGCAGGTCCCAGGCTCACAACAGGTTGCCTGTTATACTCTCCTGCCATATCTTTCACAATGATCATTTTATAATTGTGTGCGGGTCCCATTTTCGCAACAGGTAGCCTGGTATAATCTTCTGCCAGGGCTTCCTCCACACTTAATAGTTTGAGTCATTCAGCCAATGGGTCTTCAACCCCCTTTCATCTGTTTCACTCCATAACACTCTTGGTGCCCCAGCTCCATTGCTCAGTTTCACTTTGTGACTGTCTCTGTCTTTCCTCGGTATGCGGTAAATGCTGCGAAGTGCCCGGGTGCCCCACTTCCCCTCTCTGTGCAGACTTCAACATTCTCTGCACTTTTCAGTTTCATCATCGGGCCATCTCCTCCTTCTGCTGGCGTAGCATCTTCTTCCTGGTACTCGCTATGCCTGGGCCTCCTCTTCACATTGTCTCCTGCTGCAGGGCTCTTTGCGCCGTACCTTCGACCTCAGAAACTCTCGTGACAGCGCAGTTAGGAGTGCTGCTGTCCACTTCTGCAGCTGACATCTTCCACAGTTCCCGATCTATGGCGTGTAGAGTACATCTCCCTCTTCCTTGTGGTGCCAGGATTTTAAATGTCTCAGCACCTATAAGACCCATCCAACCGGGGATGTCATTTCACCAAAATGCCAGGGGTACCGGAAGTGACATCACACGATCCTTGACCCCCTGATGACATCACAGGAACTGATGTCATTTGACCCCCACCCCTAAGTGATATCGCGGGAAGCGATGGAACACGACCTTTCACCCGTTGGCAAAACAGGAAGTGGCATCACATAGCATTGTACACTTCGAAAAATATGGTTACGATATCGCTATAATGTGATGTACATTTCATACAAGAATGGATCGTTATATGTATCGTTAAGATCAGTGTGTATAGGCCCATATTACCAAATTACTGTGAATGCAAGCAGACATCCATGACCAAATGATAATGTTGTGTTATTATATAACACTTACACTTAAGCGCTTTATACAGAAGAAATATACACCCAATATCACCCAACTTGTGTTGGTACTCATTTATCGACCTCAGTAGGATGAAAGGCTGAGTTGAGGTGTTTAAGAACAGACTAAATCAGTGACTCAGCCCCTGAAGTGTGCCTGAAATAAACCTTAAATGAGTCTAGGAATTATTGTATAGAATTCCAGAAAGACACATTATTTTGTATTCCTATTCTTTCTTATTTAGAGTCAGTGCTGAAAGTGTTAGACTTGTGGCACTCCTGTTCTTATTTTTCTTCTTTTTTTAAGGGGCCTGAACAAGAAAGCCAGCCACACAAGAAGTAAAGAGCAACATGGTGCTGGCCACAGCCCAGGAGCTTGCATTAAAAAAAAAACATGACGTCCCTGCATCCAACCACTAGAGCATGTCTCTAGCTCTGCAC